>JAQZBX010028514.1:0-12178 GCA_029593785.1 Cabassous unicinctus | reverse complement strand
AAGGATAGTGAGGAGGTAGGTTATGAGAACAAGGACCCCCAAATCTGGTCTTTTCTCAAAAGCTCCTACAGGAAGCAACCCTCATGCTCCTCCCTCTCACCGCTTCTTTTCCTTAGCCTGGGGAGAAGGAACTTCCAGTTCCCTCCCAGGAGACCCTCAGTTCCAGAAGCAGAGGTGCTGGCCACCTGCTTACGCAGGTGAAGGCCATGGGTCTAGGGCCAGAACAGGGCTCCTGACCCCCATTGGCCTCTGAGCTGTCTCCTTTATGAAGTCCCCTGTACCCTGCCCTCCCCACCTAATCCCCCAAGCCTGGCACACAGCTCTGTTCCATGTTTGGTATGTGTCAGCAAAATATCAGTTGTCAATTATTCAGTCACTGCTCCCTTGGTAATCTCCAAGGGTGGGGCCACCTATCCTAGAGGCCCGGCAGTGGGAGTCCCTGAGGATGGGTCCACATCTCCTATTGACCCCTGTGTCCCTGGATCCTGGAGAGTGCACATGGAACAGTCACTGGACAATTGGACTAGTATTGCCCACACTACTTTGAGGGGTTCAAATGCTCCTCCCAGGCAGGACATGAGTGGGACAGGACTGGAGTAAGCAGGGCCTTGAATGGGCAGGGCCCAGAGTGGGGCAGGAGAGGGCATGGGCAAGAGGTGGAGCAGGGGACACCCGAATTGAGCAGGAACCAGGGTGCAGTAAGACAACAAGTGAGCAGGAATCAGTGTGGAGAGTGACCCCACATGGGTTGGGACCAGAGTGGGCAGGACCTGGCATGGGCAGTAGGTACAGTGGGGGGACCCAGAGTGGGCTGGATCCCAAGTGGGCAGGAAGTAGGTTGGGGTAGGACATGTGGTCATGATGCAGATTGGAGTATCCAGAGTGGGTGGAACATGGAATTGGTAGGACCCAGTGTGTGTGGGAGCAGGCATGGGCAGCCTTATCAGCCCAGTCAATGGCTCCTGGAAATCTCCCACCTCTGGGCCAAGGCTCTGTGTGGGGATTGACCTCCCTGTCACTTCCTAGTACCAATCCTCTGAGGGCAATGGCCCTCTGTCACCCCTCTTGCTCACCTGTCACCTGCTGGGAGCAGCACCTGTAACCTGCCACCTAAGGCCCCTGCTTTCTTTTCCCCTAGTGCCCAGCTCCTACTGCAGGGTTGCTGGAGCTGGGGACCACAGGCATCACTCCACCCTCAGAGGACTCTTCTGCTCCTAATGACCTCAGCTCCTCCCCTTTTTCACCTACCTGCTGCCTAGTTTGACCCTCCCCTCTGTCATTGGAGATCCTGGCTGTGGGTTCCTTCTGTGGTCAGTCCTGCCATGTAAATGACTCTCAGATGGCTCATCCCATGTAGGACCCTGCTCTTGTCCTGCACTCACCTCAGTCACCTGGCACCAATGGGCAGGGCCAGGAAGCAGTCTTCTTGGCCAGTGACTGCTGCCCCCACACTGCCAGTCCTGCTTCCTGAATATCCCCTCTTGTATGTGCTTCCACATGCCAGCAAGCATTGGAGCCCCTGGGACCTTAGTGCTGTCACCTGACTCATGGCCTGTCCCCATATACCCATCCTCGCAGCACCCATCACCTTCCACCCCCAGCCTCTCCACCCTGCTCCTTGTCACAACCACAAGCTGGTCACACTCACTCATATCCACCCACATCCCCTCAGGGCAGAATGAACTCGGGGAAGTCACAAATGTCAAATAGTCTCCAGGAAATACTGCTCAAGTCTCAGGGGGAACCAGCACCTGGTCACTTGTCCCTCCACCTTGATGATACCTCTACCCCTCTTGCCCCTGGGTGACCCATGCCCCTCTTTTCTCAACACCACAGAAGACCTTGGTGTTAATTTCATGGCGATGGAAAGTAACCAAGCAAGAAGTGCCTCCGTATCCCACAACACTGCCTGCTGGCCTGGCTGACCCTGTTGGCTCCTGGATGGCTTCTGCCTGTCAAGGCTCCTGCTCTTGCCCCTGCCTCACCCAGGTCTTCCCTGGATATTCACCCCCTTTATACACTGTCAATATTTCTTTTACTTAAGTGTCTGTAGCTCTTTCATCTTGAACACTGGCCTCTCTGGCTTCCCCCTCCCTCCAACTGCCTCGTGATGCTGCTCTCCACACCCATAGAACCTTTCCAAGAATGATGGAGGCTCTTGCTGCTAACTCCACATTCCCACTCTCTGGGGTGCATACCAGCTCTCTGTGATACACACCAGCTCACCAACCACCTCCATTCAACAACCCTCCTGGACATATGTCACCTGTTTGGTTTCCAGAACCTATCACACCCTTTTGATTTTCTTCTTGTCTCAACTCCCATGCCCTCTCAGACACCACTGCTGACACCTCATCACACAGTTTTGACAGAAAATTCCAGGGATGAGTCCCTGAAGTGAAGACAAGCAGGGTATCAGCCCTCAGCCCTCTCTTCCCCTCTCTCAATACATCAGGGTTCTAAGCACAAGCTGATAGAACAACACTGTCAAATATTTTAGATCAGTTGAAGCAGGATGGTGGTTCCCACCTCTACTTCTATATTCTCTCTACATTTGTTGACATTTGAAATTTTTATTGAAAAAAGTGATGCACAAATATTTGTCTTCTAAAGACTTGATATCTAAATGCCTGTTGAACAACCCAGCAGAGGTCTAAACCACATGTTGCACATCACACACCCAAACAGATTTCCATCGCTCCTTCTGAAAGTCTCCCCCAGTGCCTGGGCCATGGGCAGCTTGGCAGGGAGCATCATGCCAGGAGCCTCTTGCATTTCTTCTAGGACTGGAGGGCAAACCTGTCCCATGTGCCAAACCTGGCCCATGGCCTGTTTTCCTTTGTCCCATGAGCTAAGAATAGCTCTTACACTGTTTAAGGATTGTAAACCATCCTAAGCCCCATAAACACACACTGTATGTGACTCCCACTGTCTGAACCCACTGTCTACCATGAAAATTTCTAACAAAGACACCAAGGCCCTCCTGCACTCTGGCCTGGACCTGGAAGCTCCCTCTTTCTGTGTGCCCAGCACCAATTCCCTGGCTCTGATGGGCTGTGTTGACCACACCCCCAGAGCAGCCCTCCCAGCAAAGATCCCATGCATCCTTGACCCTGTTCTGAACACGTGCTCTGCATGGTGATTCTTGCTCTGAGTCATGCCATCAGCTTTTGCTTCCTTGTCTAGTGCCCATCTTCCACATCCAGAAGGCAGCTCCAGGGAGGCAGGCCTTGTCTGCATCTTGGCCCCTCCAACAGCCCCAGTCACCAGAAGATGCTCTGTAACCCTGGAGATGAGGTGTATGCCATCTGGTCCCCAGATCATTTACCTGGCTGAGGCTTACTCTCCAGGTGGCCAGCACCTACAGGCACAGATGTGACCACAGCCACAAACAGCTCCAGGCTGAGGTGTGCTGGGTGTTGGGAGGGATTTTCTTACTATAACACAGCATGTTGTTGGTGGGAACTATGCAAGAACATTCTCTTCAGGTCCAAAAAGAAAGTCAGTACCTGAGTTTTCTCCCCTGTGTGTATGAGGATAACGAAGATGATAAGGACTATCTCCAACTTGGATTTTGTGCTGATCACATGCCAGGCCTTCTTCTCACCATTGTCTCCACCTCATCAAATTCCCACAACACCTTGCCCTTCTCCTACCTCAGAGGACCTGTAGCTGCTATCAGCATGCTGGTAGGCAGACCCAGGGACCCCTGGGGAGCACAGCTGTGGGGATCAGATGGCTCAAGGCACATGGGCTGGGTGCCTCCCACCTGCCCCTCCAAGTGCCTGCCTGTGGTCAACTTAAGAACCCTGCCCCAGCAGGGAAGAGAGGGAAGGAGGTGAAGGTGAGTTCATTCCTTTCCTGTGGGACCACTCACTGTGGGGCAGGGACCAAGCGTCTCCATGGAGGGCCCAAGTCTGTCACAGGAGCCCTTTCCAGTTGCAGCAGGTGCTTCATCCCAGGGCTGGTGATGGTCCCTCTCTTTGGTGGCAGGGGTGGCTGTGCTCCAATCATGCCAGGACCAGGAGACACCCTCCCTGACTGATGGTCCTTGGCCCCCAGCCACCCTGCTCAGACTATGACTTACAGCCATGACCTTGACTGACAGAGCAGGTGACAAGCGTGGCTCAGTTAGGGCACATGGTGGGCACTGGAGAAACACCAGCTAAGAGAATGCTTGTAGATATTCTGAATGTGCCTGCCTCATCAGTTTCTCTTGCCCCATGTCCCTACCTCTGTGATCTCAGTCCTTGGGTTTTGGCGGAGCCCCATGGGGTAAGCCCAAACCCCAGCCTAAAGCCTGCCTTTTCCAGGAAAAGCCCCATGGGGTAAGCACAAACCCTCACCCAGCACACACCTCTTCCTACAGCAGAACTTCTGCACATGGGTCAGCATGGTCACACCCAGCCTTTTACTGTACAGGCCACAGTATATGTCATTCCAGAGCTGTCCCAGCTCCTGGCTGCCTCCAGATGGACCCCAGAAACCCCATAAGCAGAGGATGAATGGACCCTGGCTTCCATCACCCTCAGGAGTACAGTGAGAACTGGAGCCCATGCTCCCAACTTCCAGAATGGAACTATGCCTGAGGCAGAAGCAGGGTCTCTGGGGTGAATCCTACTTCTGCTATCTACAAAAGCCCCTGATGGGCCAAGTGGTATAGGTGTGAGATGGCCAGGGTGCCATCCCTACCACCCACCAGCAGTGTGGCACTGTGGGGGTTGGGTCTCATAACAGGACCACAGGATACACTCATGTGACCCATGTCTTGGGTGTGTAACTATCTCATTTCTGATTTCTCATAAACTATTTGCTCCCTTGCCTACCCTATGGTGTGTCCTTAAACTCTTTTATGCCACATAGCAAGAACCTAGACACAGTCTCCCATAACAGCAGAAGGCTCTGGCCTTCAGATATGGGGCAGAAGAACTGCATCCTCTCCCTGAAGGAGCAGAGCTTCTGGGAATTCCACTGGGGGAGGGCTCCTCTTAGATACCTGTTTTCTTCAGCAAGACCCTTCCCACCCATGCCTTGCATGTGAGCAGACTGACCAGGAACTCAAAATTTAAGGTCAGAGATGGAATTAATTTGCAATTCCCCTAGTTTTGACTTGGGCCCCTGGCTTTTCCAGGCCTGTGTATTTAAGGGGAAATGGAGCAGAGGAATACTGCAGGATGTGTTCACGACAGAGGACCCTACCTGCCAGGCACCCCAAAACCTGGGGGGGCAGACCCCCTGCTGGGCTCAAAAAGGCCTGAATAGCCCGACTGCATTCCGTTCAGGTGGTTCTCGTCTTGACTCCCCTTGATGTCCGCCTGGTTCGTCAGTCTGGCACTCTGGCCAACATTTCCACGTGCTCAGGGCAAACACGAGTTCTAGTTGTCTTCCCCCGAGGTGTTAGGGGGCTTGTGCACAGCCAGGGCTACAAGGGATCAAGTGTTAGGTGCGCTTGCACTCCCATTCTGACTGCAAGGGCCAACTGGTTCCCTTATGGGGATCTCCAGTGCACCCTGTGCTGACGGTGCACTTGGCAGTTTGCAGAGCCCGGTGGAGTTGGGTTTCTGCTTGGAAGGGGACAGGCCATTACCACGGAAGTCCCAGGACATGCCAGTGAAGGGCCCTGGATGGCTCACACCCCGCTCCAGTGCATCTCTATGACCTCAGATGCCGGAGTCCTTCAGGTGGAAGATGTGTCCTTTGCCCAAGAAGGAGCAAAATTTTACAGATCCCAGGCGGCTGTATTTACAAAGAAAGATCTGAAATCAATAACCTAACTCTACTTCAGGCAAAGGAATTACACCCGTCAAAACTTGGATCCACCAAAGAAATGAAGCGCATCAGAAAAGGTGAAAATGAAGATGAACATATACCTTACCATTTACTTCTTTTTTTTGCCCACTCCAAAAGATAATTGATTGTAAAAAAATATAGCCATGTGTTGTATGTTATGGCATAAGGGAAAGTCAAAAGTATGACAAAAAGAGCTCAAAGGATGGGGGAAAGAAATTAGACAAGGATTCTTTGTAAGGTTCTTATGCTGCACATGGATTGATTTAATATTCTTAAAGGTAGACTAGATGTATATTGTAAGCCCTTGGGAAACCACTAGAAAAAAATTATATAAACACTAGATATATATTTCAAGTCCTTGGATAACCACTATAAAATAAAAAATAGTGGAATAATAACAGTCATTATTCAGATTAGGTGGTCTGAGCATGGCATCTGGCACATCCACTAAATAAACAGAACTTGGACTCTAAGCTTCCTTTCCCCCCTCGATATCTGACTTAGTATCAGAGGGAAAGAGATATTACAGATGGCAAAGGGGGCCTTGTATGGGTGCAGTGCTGCTGCTCAGCCTCTTTGTAGCCTGAGCCAAAAAGAAAACTCAGTAATGCTGATCTTTCCTCAGGAGAACCCGCAAGGAACTTCATTCCATGAAGTGGAAATGTGAGTCCATTGGGAGGCTGATCTATATGATCTTTAAAGCTTTTGTCAATCAAAAATAAAAAGAAACATGTTTAACTACTTATGATGGAGGAAATTGCAGGGATTGCCAGAAAATTTCTGAAGAAGAAGAGGAATAAGGGGGAACTTATCTGACCAGATGTTGAATATGTTAAGAATAAACAATGTGTATAGGAAATAATTTGATGATGATGACCTCCATCATCTCAATTATCTGAAACCAATGAGCTAGATCCTATTTTTATCCCCAGTTTTCAGTAGAGAGAAGATACAGAGAGGGTTGCTATGTTGCCCAAGGGCAAACAGCTATTAAGTTATTGGCCTGAGAGTCCACCCCAGATCTAGTCTGAGTTCAGAAGAGAATAGAACATTTAGAAATAGTGGACAAATGTGCTTTAGAGGTACTAAAGATTGCATTTCCCATTAGAGAGCATGGAGAAGAAGAAGGAAAATCTAAGTTTACAATGGGCATTGATTACATACACGTTGCTATTCCTTTTCCTAGTATACCAAACTGCTTTAGAGATGAAGGTTATAAAGACTTTGTTCTGGTTTAAAATATTTAAAATTTAACAGTGAAGTGGTGAGGAATTAACAATGTGTTTATTCTTTAAATTTATTGTTTAAATTTTAAGTGTTTAGGATGTAAATTCTGACAGTCATGAGTTCAAATTCTAAGCTGCCAATTACTGGCAGAAGTCCTTTGGAAAGTGTTTTCCTGATAGTAAAAATGAAAGAGTGAGGCTAGATCAAAGGGTCAAGTAAGACATATTTGTAAAAAAAACCCTTTTACTTGAATCTTACTGTGTGAACAGCAACCAAAAGAGGTAACTGATTTTAAAACAATGAAAATTAGAATCATAGAATTTGTTGAAATAGTTTAAAACAATTTAAAGTTACATGGTACTTTGACATTATTGACAAGGTATATTGCATGTTGAAATTTATTAGTGCTTTATGGGTGATCAGATGTGTATTCATAGAGAATCTAGTGTGTCCTAGAGAATGTTCCCATGATCTCATTCCTAGAAATCTTTCACTGTAACTGCAAGATTTACTGAAGTAAAAGAGATGCTGAAGGGGAGCAACTGCAGCTCAAGTGGTTGAGTGCCTGCTTCCCACAAGGGAGGACCCAGATTCAGTCCCAGGTGCCTCCTAAAAACAAACAAACAAAAAATAAAGCAGATAACAGGCAAACAAACAAAAAACCTCCTCAGAGGAGCTGATGTGGCTCGTTGGTTGAGTGCTGGCTTCCCACACTTGAGGTCTGGGGTTCAATCCCCAGGGCTGATACAGGAGGCAGGCACAGGGCCAGCCTTAGAGTCTCCACTAGGCAAGGGAGCAGGTCCTCTTCCCTCTTCCCTTTCTTTCCTGTTTCTTTGCTTCATCCCTTATTGACTAATGTTGTGGTTTGTAAGTCTGGGATAGAGTTTACATTCACAAAGTATTTTGTGAATGTATCAATGTAGAAACTTTTGGAGATGATGGCAGGAGAGGATGGAAAGTGGGTCCTAGAAGTGCCATCACTTCACCCTAGAAGAGAGCTCAACGACCCATGCAGCAGGAGGGGACATCAATGTTAAGAAGCCTCCATTTCCTGTGATGTCAGATATGAAAACAACACAGTTTGCATAAGCATGATTTTGTGGGGATTTCTGGGTCTCATGACAGGCTGGAGGCACTTTAAATTCTGCTCCCTGCTAGGATGCCCTTGACATTGAGTGACTTGATGTGTTCCTTGAATTTTGAGTGTATGTGTGTGTGTTATAGAGTCTGGGGTTGGTGAGCAGTAGTCTTATAACCTTTGGGCAAAACATCGGATAAGAAACCTTTGTGGTAGAAAGTCTGTCTTGTCTTGAACTCATAACCTACCTACAGCTAATAAAACATCAGTAGCACCTCAGAGAAAGGGAGCTGTGTCTGTGGTTCTTTTGGGGAGAGCCATAAGTAGTAGCAATTTACTGATATTATCATGCAAATTCATCATAAAATGTGCACAGTATTCTGTTGTGACTATTTTGTTACCATTTTGAAAATGTTTCTATTCTCAACTATGTAAATGATTGCTCATGACAGGGAACAGCACTGTGATATCCTTTCTGTCTTCAAGAAAGAATGGCTTGTATACTAGCAAACAGGTGCACACTCAAGTTCTCAGCCATGCTATGTATATTTACATCCATTTTACCCACCTTCTATTCAACTGCCTCCTCACACAAGCTCATTGTCATCACAGCCATCCACTAATGCATTCATCCATCCCACCCTCGCATCCATCGCATTTTCCCTCACCTTATTCTTCCTTGCTACTCTCATTACCCCCCTTTCTTACTCCATCATTCTCTCCCTGCCACCCAGACCTCACTCATTCCACTTTGTCATATCCCTGCCTCACAACCTCCCCACACATACATATAACCTCCTGACAACTTCCTTCTAGTTCTTTTTGCTCATCAATCTTATTCTTCATGTTCCTGTCCTTTGTCCCTTCCATTCTTCCTTCCAACATCCTAACGGTTCATTTACCTTCTGCTTTCCCCATTCTCTCCCACTTCCTTCCATCCTTCCATATTTCTGCCCATCCATTTTTCCATCCTCCCTGTATCCTTCTGCCCAAGTTTCTATCTTCCTATTCACTCCCATTTTCATATATCCATTCTACTGTCCTCTACCTTCCTTCCTTCTTTCCCTGTTGATCATTTCCTTCTTCCATCTTTTCCTTCCTTCCAGACAAAATCTCACCACCTCATGCATCCATGTCTGCCCCTTTCTTTCTTCACTTGCATCTTTCATCTACCCTTACTTCCATTCATTCATTGTCTCACCCTTCTCCATTCTCATGCCTTCCTTCAATGCTCCCCACTCTTCCCTCCTTCCCTTTCCCTAGTAGCAGTGGGTTAGTTTTATTTTCCACTATCAAACACTATTGAGTAATTTGAGGATGGATTTAGACAACAGATATTTATCTTTTATGTCAGTTACTTACTATTTTAATTGTCAATAGTCACTGTTATAGGTGTGGTTTTTGGTGCACACCCAATTGCAGCATTTGTAGAAATCATAAACTCTGCAGTGGACAAACTATTCTTTTTTCTATGTGCAAAGTATATGGTTGGGAGCCTTCCTTGAATCATCCAATTCTTTTCTAAAAACAACCTGTCTGTTTTGTGGACTCTCTCCATGCCCACTGCCAGAGGAATATCTTGTTAGGTGTATCCAACTTCCCATGGGGCTTGCTGGAAAACAATCACACATTCAGTGTTAAGTCCAATCAGGCAGAAAATGAATATCATCCAGACTTGGAGAAGAGGTCATACTTTTTCTTCCTGCCTGAGATGACTCAAGATTTCCTAGTTGGCAGTTAAAGAGACAGCATGTTCACAAAACCATTAGTCTGAGGATGGCAGCAATTGGATATGACCATGGTCTTCATGGCACCAATGTACATTAGTGACCCCTGGAGTCTACCCTGTGCCAGACCTCTAATTATGGGAGACATCATGTCTCCTCATGATTTGGACTTTTTGAGGTGAGGTTTCTCTAGCCTGTGGAAGAAAATTCCTTTCTGAGTCCCTGTGAAACAACAGAGTTTTCGAACTGCATATTAATGGGACAGGATAATGATTAGGTGAGGTCTATAGCTCTTCCCCACAATTCCTTTAGGCCAAGAAAACCTTGGGAAAGAAAAGCAGCTTCAGACTTTATTTAACCTGCAGACACTTACTAGTTTTCCTCCTTTTACCAGATTGGGGAAGCTCCAGGATATATATGGGATATATACTATGCAGGTATATAACCACTCTCTAGCTGTTCACAGACAGTGGAGGAGCAAGGAAGCAAACAGGCAATGACCATACAGAATGCTGAAAGCAAACATGCTCACCTGCACACTCACACCCAAACCCACACACATTCTCATAAATAGAGAGACACTTTCACACAAATACAAGAAGCTCACTAATGTACACATTTGCACCCATACACACTCAGATTCAATCATACACACAATTGCACAATAGAAAATATACACACACAGATACACAAATACACAAAATAACACACACTGTGGACACATACATGTTTTATCACTTATGAATGTGCTAACAGAACACTGGAAAGCACATACTCATGCATACATACACACTCTCTTGCACACACACTACTATAGGAGAGGCCAGATGGGTCCCTCCTTGTTTGCATCCCTGGATTCTACATCTCTTATAACACTAACTTGTTAATCCTCAATGTTACAATCAAGGTTGTCTTCTCCTTCCTCATCTCCTGGGTGCATCCTTTTTCTTGTCCTAATGTTAACTTATTTCCATTGTTTTTTCAAGGATTTGCCATGTCATCTTGCAGGACCTTGTAACAGCAGAATATCCAGAAAGGAAAGTGTACTTAGGGCCTGATTTGTTAGGGGATATGAATTTCCTGGACCACCAAGGAGCTATGAAGATACTTTGATCATGGGGTTCATTATTCCAGGCAATTGAAATTTTCTAAAAGTATCTGAAATGTTTTTTAGTTTGGAATGATATATGTCCACAAAAAGTTCAACTTATAAAATTATCTACTTGATACTATGACAATTTAAAGAAAGTTTGCTGAATTCTAATTGAGTGCAAATATACTCTATGCACACACACACACACACACACCACATACATTTTCCACCAGGAAATAGACATTAACTTCCAATTTTTTTCTATAAACAATTGATCAAAACAAAATAAAACAAGACAAAACTCTTTTCTGTCCAGGGACCTCTCTCTTCTCTTGGGTATTTTCTTGATATTCATTAAATAGATTTCAAAGGTTCTCCTCACCATGCTTCTTCAAGAAGTGGAGCTGAAGAAGTAATTTTCTTGTATCATCTGTGTATTACCCTGATTCCTTTACAAAGCTTCTCTGTTCCATGCATCTCACAGAAGGGGCTTCTGTGCCTGAGTAACAGATGTCCACTTCATCTGCTCTCTTTTTTGAAGTGAGTAGAGGCCACATTACTGGATGTTTGTCAGAAAGAAATTCTCATAGAAAACTCAGAAAATGGCTCCCATGTTTTACATGGTAAAATTCTCTATGGGGTCATTTGTGTCATCGCTAATCACCTCCCAGTAGAAGCCATTGAGATGGTCACTATCAAAACACTTCCAGGACCACATAATGCAGGGGGAAGCATCACAGCTGTAAGCTCTCTGGGTTCCCTCATTCACTTGCAATTCTCAAATCCTTACATCCCAACCTCCCTTAAAGTTCCCAGCCCTTTTCTTAATATCCCACTGATGGACCACAAATATCCACCTCTACCTCAGAGGATTGTTTGACTCAGCCCTCATTCACTGAACGTCTGCCCTAGACTTGACACTCTTGTGATTGCAGAAGAACACAGATGTTTCTTTTTTTTAATAATAATTTTATTTTTTTATTTTTTAAAAGATACTTAGATTACATAAATTTTACACAAAAATTGTAGGGATTCCCATATGCCCAAACTCCCACTCCTCCCACAACTTCCCACATAAACATCCTTCATTAGTGTGGCACATCACCTGCAATAAATATACACATTTTGGGGCTTTGCCACTAAGCATGGACCATAGTTCACATTGTAGACCACACTCACTCACACACAGTTGTGCATGTTATATAATGATATAAAATGGCCTATATCTGTGATTGCAATGTCACTCAGTATAATTCCCAAGTC
>JAQZBX010028513.1:0-27772 GCA_029593785.1 Cabassous unicinctus | reverse complement strand
CATTATTGCAGTATATGACAAGGCAGCTCAATGTACAAAGACCAGTACCTACAGCTGGCACACTGAGGAATCTAGCATGTGCAGTACTGCTGGGGTATGAACCACAAGTGTTCCCCTAAAATTTGAACATCACACGGTTTCTTTGGTCAACCTTAAGTATGGGCTCACCTTGCCTGGCAATCGCAGCACCTTATTTCACTGCAATACCAAGAGGAAGGGCCTTCTCTATCACTTACATCAGAATGTGTACTGTTCATACAGGTGACCAGATGGAATTTTGCTTAACATCATGTAAACTGGCAATGCCCTAAGTACAGCTAACCTAAAAGAAAGGTAAAGATACCTGTTTATCACCTAACTGTCAGGTCAAGGTAACTACATTAACCTTGGCATTAGGGCAAGCTGGACTCTTTATCATATGTGGGGATCATATGTATAAGGCCTTTATCTCATGCTGGTGGCAGAGATGTGGTTTCAGATATGTGGTTGCCTATATCACTTGGGAAAGAAACATAACATCCACTAAAATTCCCAACCTGGACTCTTTTGCACTTACAATGATTACACAATAGACAACCCCCTGCTGTGACACAACAGTACCTTTTACCAGGCAGTACATGTCCTGATCCCCAGAATGAGGGTACATGAACTAGAAAAGGCTATATAGACCACTTCCAGTATTATAGAAAGGGGACTTAAATCTACACTTGATTTGTTGGGATGATTCCAACATGAAGTAGACAGTGTAGTAGCCATTGCCCTCCAAAACCACAGAGTACTGTACATTCTGATGGCACAAGCTGGGGCTGCATGTGCTATTAGGAGAGAAATGTTGTCTTAACATCAGTGAATCTGGGTATGACTTAAATAACATAAAGGACAAAAACTGCAATTCAAGTCCTTCAAGAGATTAGAGAAATACACCCATTTGACCGGTTCGGCTGGTTTGGGCTAGGCAATAGCTGGGGTAGTTGGCTGTGATCCCTCCTACCAGCAGGCCTGACTACGCTGCTGGGGGTGATCTTATTAATTGCCCTCCTCAAATGTTGCCAAAAGGTTTTGGAAAAATAATGCACCCAAGTGACATCTATCAGAGCTTTGAATCATGCCCCAGATATGCAGCTCTCTGTCTGAAGTGGACGATGGACTTATCCCATTTAGTTTGTCTACTGGAGTTGCAGGAAAAATTGGGGCATGGATTGCCACCTTTCCGTGGGACCTACAAATATATAGGTGTGTCAGCCTGATGGCATAAAACCCAAACCCTTAGTAGATAAGGGGGCTGTTGGTTTGTTCTTCCTCTATTCTCCAGAGCATATATAAATATTTACTGGGTTCAGTGACTCTGGTAGGCATGTTTAATAACATCCAGCTCATAACCTGGTGGTATAGCTGTCCCTGGTGGGAAAGGAGGGTGCTCCTCCTCTGCATCAGCACATGGACACAAGGGAGGGATGCTGTGCCTGGAACATCTCCTGTTTCTGCCATGGATTGAGATTTGTTGGGTGTGGGGAACTGACACCCACTAATGAAGCTGTCCTTTCTCTGTCTCTTCTCTATGTGAAGAAACATCTTTCCACCAGAACCTGTGTAAGTCATGATTTTTTTGGGGACACTGACACCTGTATTGGGCTGGGTAGACATCTCTTTAGATGCCTCTCCTTCTGACAGGCAGTCACCTTCATTGAGTTTCCAGCATGGAGCCTGCCCTACAGAATTTAGACTTGCCAATCTTATAGGTACATGAGCCAATTCCTACAGACACACACACACACACACACACACACACACACACACACACCTCCCCTGTTTATCTTGTTAGTTCTGTTTCAGAACCTGGACTAATACAAAATTGGAACTGGGGAGAGGATAAATGTCATGTTGCACTCTGGGACATTGTAGGAGAAAACATGTAACCAACATTGATATTCCCAAATTAGTTGCTATTTCACTATAAAATCTTGCTGGAAGCCATTTTTTTCGCTCATCTTACTGAACCTATATGAAGAATAACTCTTTTATTACTTTGCATATAAAATATTTTATAGTGAAAAAAAATTTTAAGAAAGCAGCAGGAAGGAAATAGACTTGTTATAACCTCAGATTTGCTAAGACCTAGAACAAATCACTTAATTTCCTTGGACTTTGGTGGCATCATATAGAAATATTGGCCATATTGCCTGGATATCTATAAAGTGACTTCTAATCCATCATTATAAGATGACAATATAGAGAAAATATTATTGTGCTTGGACATGGCCAGGTATTACAAATAGTTTAAGAATACTATTTTAATCTGTTTTAGTTTATATTTTATTTATTTGCAAGATATCATTCATATTTATTACTAGAACCAAACTCATTAATAAGAACAAGGACAGTGGATTATTTCCCTAATTTTTGAAACTATACATTTATTTTCATAGAGTCTTAAAAACAACCTCTAAATTAATAAAAGTTTCTTTAAACATATGTAAGCACCAATTTTTCATCTACAGACTGAGAATAAAATATCTCTTATGGCATTTACCTAATAAGGCTTGAATTAGAAGTAGCTCTCAAAAGTAATGGATATTCTAAACACTTAATAAGATTATTATTCTACTTTTTCTGCAGATTAAATTGAATGTTAACTTAAATTTAAAACAAGATCTGTGCTACACACAGATGCTTTCTCCAAGCAACTAAAGAGTGGGATAAGAGATAAAATCTCTGAAAAAATATAACAAGCATAGATCTATTTTTTAAATGATCAATGGAGGCCAACACTGTCAGGGAATTTGAGCATCCTAAAGTATTTATCTGGAAGAATCTTTAGAAAATGCCCTGAAAACTAAGTAGAAATTCTATCCTTATTTATGTAATCTATATTGTACTGTTTGGATTTATGTGCTACAAGTAAAAATTAATAGTTAAGCTTTAAAAGAAACTTTATTGAAATATATTTCACATACAATAAATGTACTCATTTTAAGTATTCAGTTTGATGAGTTTTACCAAATATATATACCAAAAATCATCACAACAATCAAGATATAGAGAGCATGTGCATTACCCAGAATATTCCTTCATGCCCATGTCCCCATCCCTGCTTGAGTAACTGTTATGATTTTTATTCCTAAAGTCCTTGCAGCCATAGATCTCATGGTGATGTGCATCTCCAAAGCCAGCAAGAAAGATAGAAAGAGAGAGAGCTTACTGCTTCAAGTTTCTCACCTCTTTTGACTTCATTTGATTATGTCAGGTCCACCCAGGATAATCTCCCATTTGATTAACTCAGAGTCAAACTGATTAGAAATTTTACATAAAGTACAAACTTTTGACATATATTGGAACATAAAAATGGGAGTGATGTCCCATCGTATTCACAGACCCTGCCCACACTCAAGAGAAGAGGTTCTTATGTATTTGCTTTTGTATTTATTTTGTATTTGTATTTGTTAATTGTGCAGTCATTATATAGTGAGATTCTTTGTACTATCTAGGAACCAATTCTCCATGTTCAGATACAGGTGCCATTACATTAATGTTCTTTTTAAGACCAACTCTATATTGTATAATTAGGTTCTATTTGAGTCTTTTCTCCTTACATACTGGAAAGAAAAATAAAATCTATTAAATCATACATAAACACACTGATAGCATATTTATTGTTTTAAAGACTCTTCAATCCTTCCTCTGTATAGATTGTATTCTTATTTAAGAAAACACCTTGATAATTCTTTTGAAAGTGAAGGCATGGACACTTGGAATGCAGATGGTAAGAGATTGAAAACAGAAAAAAATGAAAAGTAAAAGAAAGAACTAAGTATCTTTTGCATAACAAAGCAACAGGAATTTGGAAATTTGTTCCTGCCATTAAAAAAATATTTGAAACCCTGGCAAAAAGAAATCAAGTTCAATTTCTGAGGAGAAAAATTAAGGTCTAGAACCTAGCAGATAATGGTAAGTGGGAAATAATTGTTCAAATGTAACACTAGAGGTGGGTGGCTTTTGAATTTCTAGCAAAAGTGATGTTCCACAGTAAATTTTAAGCTGCATTTATTCTTCATAAATGGCTCATGAAATTATTATCTATATAGGCAACTTTTGGGTGGCTAGAGGATTATTACATCTTGCTTATGTTTTGGAGTAAATTTGGGGAGAGAAAAGAGGCAACAACAGGAAGCAAGATTGATGAGAGTGAGAGGAAAGTATAATGGAGAGGTTAACAAGAAAATGTAAAATTCTCATCATCCTTTGCAACCATTAGAGTCGTCAAAAAGATTGGACAGATGTTTGGCAGTAATATATTTACACATAAACAAGTGGTCCACTCCCTAGGGCCCCCCAAGCTTTGAAGTGCCTGTGGTAGATTATTATATATCCCATAAAAAAATGTTTTTAATCTTAATCCACATCCTGTGGATGTGAACTCCTTATAAACAGAACCTCTTAGAAGTGTTATTTTTAGTTAAGGTGTGGCCCAACTGAATGAGGGTGGATTTTTTTTTTTTTTTGAGGGTGGATCTAAATCCAGATTACTGGAGGACCTTATGAAGAGAAACCAGAAGTCACAGAAGCAAAAAAGAGAGGACATCTCCATATGATGGGGAAGTCAAGAAACCCCCAAGGAGTGCCAGCAGCTGGCACCAGAACACTACAGCCTTTGGAGGAAATGTAAGCCTTGTTAAAATCTTGATTTTAAACTTCTGGACTCAAAATTGTGAGCCAATAAATTCCCACTATTTAGGCCAACCCATTGTCGTACCAGATAAAGCAAACTAAAACTGTCTTTCTCCAAATTTTTAAAATCCTTCTCTGGTTTCTGAAACACTGTACTTTGTGCGGGGATGAGAGGAGTGGGGTGGGAAAAGACCTGAACCCAGACCAGAACTTGCAAGGCAGAGTTGCAGTCCTGGAAGACAGCCTGGAAAGTGGGTTATTCTGTCTGTCCAGGGCAGTAATTTTTTCACTGGAACTCTTGAAACTGGCCCCAGCATGGGTTGACATGCTGATTTAAGGTAACTCTGATTCACTATGGACACAATATGAATCCAGGGCTATGAACTACCAACAATCCTCCACTGACCCTTGGGCTTGGGACACATGTGTGGGTCCATAGATGTGCTCTCCCTGGTGACCAGCATCACTAATACCATGCATCTCCTACCACTGGCATCTAGGGCAGTCACCCCATGCCTTGTATAGTCACCATACCATTAGTGATGGGAGGGAAGCTTATTGGCTCCTAGGTTTTTTGAGTCCAGTGTACCACCAAGCCAATGGGTCCCTCCAATTATGTTCTGTTCTACCTTGGCACCAAATAATGTGCTGACTGCTTTCCCAGGTAAACCTTCAACTCTACTAGACAAAGGGTGGATGCTATGTGCATGAATGGGACCATTCTTTATTCTCTACTCATGGGCCCCTTGCCTTTGCTATCCAAGGTGGAGGTATTTGGAAGGAAGGTATAGCCAACATTGCAAAAGATTACAGTCTAGGAAAATAGTGATTATGGCCTAAAGACTTCAAGAGGAATTTGATTGGGAGATTCATTGTTCTTCATCTACACTATATCAGACAGTAAATTTAACAAGACCAGAAAACACACTTTTCACATTTTTCTGCATACTCTGGGGGAAGACTTTCATTTGTGGTAATCATCAATGAAGTCCAGGAACAAGTTTTGAGAGAGTCCCTGGAAGTCAGTATTGATAGGAGGCATGATGGATGATGCTGTGTCAGGAGTAGTGATGTAACCAGCATGAAATAAATGAAACTAGAGAACTGCAGGTGCAAGGTGATCTATATTGTTTCATTACAAACAGTTTCCAAAGAGCCATGGCATTATGAATAATAACAGCGTGGTTACCTTTTTCTAATGGCAGAGATGTGAAATTTTTCAAGAACAGCTACTTTGACAATAAAGAATAAGAAGCATCATAAAAAGCTTTTGTCAAGGGACGCATATATCCTAGGAGTAGCCCTAGTGTCAGGCTTCCCACAAGACTTGAGAAGGAAACTGGAGTTATGGTATTTAGGTATAAAGAGAATGAATGACCCTGATAATTTAGAAGCCTTGGGTACATCTAGTTTGTATTAATAACTCATCCTTATTCTTTTACCTAAGCTTATATGCATGGGTTGCTATTCCTTACAACCAATTACTATACAACAAATGTGCATACTACAGTCCCAAAGCTAGTTAAGTGGAAAAGTCAGTTCTCAAAACTCAAGTATTTTTATTCCTAGTTCTGGGCTCTTTATAATAAAATGAGTGCAGTTTTGTTGGGAAGTTTAGGTTTGTTTACAGCAACAAATAACCTTACAATTGTTGCTTATTTTTCTCTTTCCTGAGCATAGATCATGTGGCTGTAAGGTTATCTGACTTGTGCAATTCAGCAAGATAAAGAGATATCTTTAAAAGGGTGACAAAGATAAACTCTGCACCCTGAGCTCACATGCACTGTGCTTTCCATGCTGTGTATAGGATTATTAGCTACTCAATTTTGACAGACCTCAGCGAGATTCATAGATCCTTTACCTAACACACTGCTTTAAAATTTAATAGTAGCTCTTCTACATCAGCCGTGCATTAACTAAGGACGCTACACTAGCTTCAACATAATCACTGACATATTGGACCCAGAAGCATGAGCTTAGATGTCCAGGATTTTTGAGTGTTAATTGCAGATCTCCTATTTGTAGAGGTAACCTGACTTATCACTTTTGAAGAAAATAATATTGATGAACTAATAAATGCATGCAAAGTCATGGTGAATATGTTGTATGCTATGAGATGTCCCAAGAGTTTCACTTTAAGAAGCAAAAGCAAAATCAGAAAATTATCTGTAGAAACATGGATAGTGTGAAAGATAATCTGAAAAAAATAAGAGACAATTTATCTTGGTAGTCACTGATAATAGCTAAATCTGCAGATATGATGTATTTTATTCCTCTAAAAGATCAGAAATAGTAGTTTTAACTAAGAGTAATGAGGGTAAAAACCATAATATCAAGTCTTTTTGATCTTCTTTATAGCTGCATTTTGAAGTAAGATTTCCTTGATGCACAGACAGAATCTTCTTCTTTAAAAAGAATACAACTTTCAATTTTAATATTTTATTATTTTGAGTACAGCTTTTAGAAAAACCCTTATAAAATGATTCTACAATTTAGAAAAAGGAGAATAAATTAGAGTTATATAAAGAGAAACATAAATATGAGTAGAGATTGAAAATAAAAATCAGCAGGCTTGGGAATGATTAGCAGGTTAAGATAGTGACTATCACAGAGTAGGTGTTAATTAAATGTTGATTGACTGAAAAAAAGAATACATAAGTGAATCAGGTGAATAACATGGACACGGGACATAAAGAAATAAAAAGAGGATATGAAGTTTTTAATTCAAATTATATAGCAAGTAATAGCAAATGTAATCCTAAAATTGTCTCTTCTCCTTGGATGCCCTCTACTATCTAATCTGCCAGGATTTGATTTTTTTTTTGTAGTTTAATCCTTTTATTGACAATGTCTATCTCCACACTTGAGCCTATTTCCCATACATTTCAATAAATCTCTGTTCCTTCTACCTTCATGCTGTCCTTGCCGATCAATCAGCTTTGTGTAAAAGAACAAAAGCTTTCCTCAAATCCAGATAGATGATCACTGGTGTATTGTCCATTTTACTACTTCATTAATGTGGGAAAAACTCATAATAAATATATTTAACTGAGTTACCCTTGATTATATTTCAGTAGTCAATTATGAAGTGTTGTTAATCATGGAGAGAACATGCTTTTTTTAAGTTAATGAATTTTTGGGAAATGATGACCTGTCTGAATATAGGAGGGTTTTTATTGTGTCTATTGCAAAGGCACAATTTCCCAGGAGATGTCAGGATGATTTTGTGAAGTGAACACATTATTTAATTATTTACCTTTTTCAGTTTCTCCATGGTACATAATAAAGATGGTATTGTTTGGGGAGACGTAAAACATGAGAAAGTACTTTAAAACGTTTTTGTTGCTCTAGGATAATGGCCCTATTAAGTTTGTTAAGCCTGTGTTCTTATTCAAGCAATTAAGAAATGGCGTCTATTAGAGTCTTTGTTAATATATACTAGATTTTTATAACACATTGTATTTTAATCTGTTGCCATGTACCACCTCAACAGTTGGAAAAATAAAGCAGTTCCCTTTTTTCATATGTTGTATTTCTGGCATTTATATCAGGATCAAATTTGGTGGCCACATGAGAATAGAAATAAACTAAAAACTGAATTCTTTTGCCATTGTCAAACCAAAAACAATGATAAAATAAAACAAAATAAATACCTATCTACACAGAACAACAATATGGAAATTATGTATTATTTATGCCAAGTTAAAATAAACTAATTACATATTCATTCACAATATAAGTGGGCCTCCTGTGAATGCAATTGTTTTGTTACCACTAATATTTTACTGGTGGGTTTTTTTGCAATTCCAAACATTTTATTTCAAATGATTGGGATGAGATATGCTTCAGAATTACATATTTTGAAAGATAAGCTGGTGTATTTGTCAGCCAAAGGAGTGCTAATGCAAAATACCAGAAGTCTGTTGGCTTTTATAAAGGGTATTTATTTAGGGTAGAAGCTTACAGTTACCAGGCCATAGAGCATAAGTTACTTCTCTCACCAAAGTCTACTGCCACTTGTTGGGGTGAGATGGCTGCTAACGTCTGCTGAGAGTTCAGCTTCTTGGGTTCCTCTCTTCATGGGACTCCATTTCTCTCCAGGCTCAGCTTCTGTGCTCTTTCCACAAGGCCAACTGTAAATTATTAGGTGAACAGCTCTGTCTCTGTCATCTAGCATTTTATTATAAACTGCAAGGAGAAGCCAAGCTGCATTCTCTGAGTTTACTTTGGAAAGTTCTTCAGCTAAATGCCCAGGCTCGCCATTTTCAAATTCTGCCTTTCATAAAACACCAGGAGTTAATCTTGCTAAGTTCTCTGCAGCTTTGAAACATGGATTGCCTTTCCTGAGTTTCCAATAATAGTTTCATCATTTACTTCTAAGGACTCATAAAAAGTCTCTTTAAAGTCCGTATTACTATCAACAGTCTCTTCAAAGCACTGTAGGTCTTTTCTACCAAGCCTCTCACAATTCCTCCAAAAAATGCTCCTTGCCCATTTATAAAACTGTTCCAGCATTTTGGTAATTGCAAAAGCACTTCCTCATTCTTCGGTACCAAATTGTGTTTATCAGCATTCCCTAGGGAAACAGAATCAACAGGAGATATCTGTCAATAACATGAGATTTTATAAGAACCTCTCACGTGATTGTGGGGATGCACATGTCCAGGTTCCACAGGCAGGCTGCAAACCAGGGCCTCTGATGAAAGTCCAATGAAGGTCCTTGATGAGTTTCTGGGAGACAGTGGCTGTCCAAAGACGAGCTGGGAAATTCTTTCTGAATACAGAAATCTCTTTTCCTTTTAAGGCATTCAATTGATTGGATAAAGTGTCATTCTTTGCTGACGGCAATCTCCCTCATTGATGTAGATGTAATCAACTATCTATGCAGTAAATTCACTGGTGACTATAGTCCACAAATGTCCTTGTATTACAATTAAACCAATGCTTGCTTGAACAAATAACTGGGCACAATTACCTGGCTGAATTGTCACATTAACCTAACCATCAGTGTTGGCATATACATTTATTACCTCCAGCAGGTTTTGGGGCAGCACCTAGTAATCATTCATATTTATACAGAGGTATATATGAGTTTTAATAATAAGTAAAACTATAGATAGTCTTATTTCACTTCAGGTCAGGGTGCCAACAAAGAGGTTGTTGTAAACATATGAAAAACTTTCAGTTTTCAACTTCTGGGAAGATGGAGAATTAGAGAGACACAGGATTCACTTCTCTCCCAGAAAAGTAGCTAGAAAACTGGCAGAAATTGTCTAGAAAACTGTTCTAGGGCTTAGAACACTAGGGGAAGGCTGGACACAAACCAGAAGAGAGAGAGTCAAAGAAAAGAAGATTTGATGTAGAAGGTCTTTGAATAAAAGCTGTAACTACAGCTGCTGGTGACCATCCTGCTACCCATGGAGCACTCAGCATTGAGTCCTTTAACCCCGGGCTGATGCAGATGGACAGAGAGAGATGAAGGGATCTAGCTTCCCAGGAAAAGGGAGAGAGAAGAACACAGCCTACTGCTGATTCAGCTTTTGGACAAAAAAAAAAAATGATCTGCTCTGTCCCACAAGTCACAGCCTTCCAGGCTGGGGGTGGGGTGGGGCGGGTTCCAACATTGTTTGCCCTGGTTCCTGGCAGGGGACTAAAGAAATCCTGCATTCTCAAAAATCCTCAGTACTGACCTAGACCAATTGCTGATGGCATAGAATTTTTTTCCACCACAGGAAAAGGGAGGGGGTGACCAAGCAAGGGAGGAGAGCAGCTTATGAAGAAGTTTGATTTAGTGAGGATTGGCCCTGAGGGAGAATTTTCCATCACACTGTTTCTGAACTGATAACCTGGTCAGAGTTTCAAAGCATGCATTCTCTGACCAAGGTTTCAACAGAGGTCTGTCAAAGTTCGCCATATGCTGGCAGACAAGGAAAGCACATGCAAGGACTTATGAAAGTAAATAAATAAAGGGCTTTTTTTGGGTCTTTACAACCTCTATCCCCAAGGCCCTTGGAAATTGGTCTGCAACCCATTACTGGGTAAAATGACCCTGATTTATCAACTAAACAGGGACAATCCTAAAGACCTAGAACAAGTTGAACAAGAATCAAAGAACAACAGTAACATATAGTCACTCACAACTAAATCCCTACACAAGAAAGATAAATTGAACATCAGATTAAACTCACTAACATAATCAGATGCCTAGATATCAGTGACAAATTACAAGCCACACTAAGACAAAAGAAGATATGGCTCAGGCAAAGGAACAAATCCAAGCCCCAGACAAGACAAAGGATTTGAGAAAACTAATCAAAGATGTTCATACAAATCTCCTAAATCAAATCAAGGAGTTGAAAAACAATATGGCTTAAAAGATAAAGGCCATCAAGATGACACTGGGTGAGCACAAAGGAGAATTTGAAAACCTGAATAGAAAAATAACAGCTTATGTGAATGAAAGACACAATAGGTGAGATCAAAAACACATTAGAAGCATACAAAAACAGACTCAAAATCATAAAAGAAAGAATCAGTGATGTAGAAGACAGAACAACTAAAATTGAAGAAAGAGAAAAGAATGGAAAAAATTGAGCAGGGGCTCAGGGAGTTGAATGATAGCATGAAGCAAAGCAACATACATGTCATGAGAGTTCCAGAAGGAGAAGAGAAGGGAAAACAGTCAGAAAGAGTATTTGAGGAAATAATGGCTGAAAATTCCCCAACTCTTAAAAAAGACATGAATTTACATGTCCAAGAAGTACAGCATGCTCCAATCAGAATAAATCCAAATAGACCTTCTCCAAAACAAATAGTACTCAGAATGTCAAATTCCAAAGATAAAGAGAAAATTCTGAAAGGAACATGGGAGAAGCAAGCCATCACATACAAGGGATGCCCAGTAAGATTAAGTGTGAATTTCTTATCAGAAACAATGGAGGTGAGAAGACAGGGGTATGATATAATTAATATACTGTAAGATAAAGATTGCCATCTGAGAATTCTTTACTTGGCAAAATTGTCCTAAATATGAAGGTAAGTTAAAATATATTTGCCCAGAAACAGAAATTAAGAGAGTTCTTAAACAGGAAGCTGGCTCTGCAAGAAGCACTGAAGGGAGTTCTGTAGACTGAAAGGAAGAAACAGGAGAGAGAAGCTTGGAGGAGAGTGTAGAAGTGAAGACTATCAGAAAGGATAACCAAAAAGTTAAAAGGACAGGTGAAAATAAGATATGACATATGAAAGCCACACTAATGAAAGATGTTCTAATTGGGAGAAAGTGTGGGAGGGGAAAGGGGTGGGGTATAGGGGAATCCCCTATATTTTCAATGTAACATTTATGTAATCTAAGCTTCTTTAAATATAAAGAATTAGTTTTATATATAAAATAAAGAAAATCAACAAAACTAAAAGTTGTTTCTTTGAGCAGGTTAATCAAATTGACAAACCCTTAGCTGGACTAACAAAGGAAAAAAGAGAGAAGATACAAATAAATAACATCAGAAATGAAATGGGGACATTATATCTGACCCCACAGAAATAAAATGGCTCATAAGAGGATATTATGAGAAACTCTATGCCAACAAATTATACAAACTTAATGAAAGGACAGATTAAAAAAAATGCAAAAACAACCTACTTTGACTCTGTAAGAAATACAAGAGCTCAACAAACCAATCACATTTATAGAGATTGTATCACTCATCAAAAATTTCCTAACAACAAAAAGTCTAGGACCAGATGGCTTCACAGGTGAGTTCTACCTAGCATTTTGAGAAGAAATAACACTATCCTGTTTACAATCTTCCAAAAAATTGGAGAAGAGGGAAAATTACCCAACACATTTTATGAAGCCAATATCATCTTCATACCAAAGCTAGATAAAGATAGAAGAAAAAAAGAAAATTACAGACCAATCTCTCTCATGAGCATAGAAGCAAAAATTCTCAACAAAATAATTGCAAATAGAATCCAACAGTATATTAAAAGAATTATACAACATGATCAAATGGATTTTATTACTGGTTTGTAAGGGTGGTTCAACACAAGAAAATCAATATACTGTAATACACTACATTAACAATTGAAGGAAAAAAACACAGGATCTTCTTGATTGATTTAGAAAGCGCAGTTTACAAAATCCAGTATCCTTTCTTGATAAAAGCAATTTAAAAGATATGAATAGGAAGAAAGTTCCTCAATATGATAAATGGCATATATGAAAAACCCACACCCAATATCATAATGGGTGGGGATAGTTGAAAGCTTTCTCTCTGAGATGGTGAACAAGACAGTGATATCCACTGCCACCACTGTTATTCAACATTGTGCTGTAAGTTCTAGCTAGAGCAATTAGAAAAGGAAAAGAAATAAAAGGCATCCAAATTGGAAAAGAGGAATTTAAGCTCCCACTATTTGCAGATGGCAAGATCCTATATCTAGAAAATTCTGAAATTTCTATGACAAATATATTAGAGCTAATAAAGGAGTTCAGTAAAGTGGCAGGTTACAAGATCAACATGCAAAAATCAGTAATGTTTTTTACTGTAGTAATGAGCAAGCTGAGGAGGAAATCAAGAAAACAATTTCATTTACAATAGCAACAGAAAAACTCAAATATCTATGAATTAATTTAAGAGATATAAAGGACATGTACACACAAAACTACAAAACACTGCTAAAAGAAATCAAAGAAGACTTAAAGAAATTCAAAAATATTCCATGTTCATGGATTAGAAGAATAAATATTATGAAAATGTCAACCCTACCCAAATTGATTTATAGATTCAATGTAATTCTAATAAAATTCCAACAGCCTACTTTACAGAAATAGAAAAATCAATTACCAAATTTATTTGGAAGGGAAAAGGGACCCAAATAACTTAAAACATGCTAAAAATAAGAGAGAAAAAGGAGGAATCACACCCCCCTGTCCTTTAACAAATGTTGATGAGAGTCTGTTCATCAATTGATGCTTGGAGAACTGGATATCCATAACCAAAAGAATGAAAGAGGACTTCTACCTCATTCCCTATACAAGAATCAAATCAAAAGGGATCAAAGAGTTAAACATAAAGCCAGGATCTTAGAACTCCTAGAAGATAAGGTAGGAAAACATCTTCAAATCTTGTTGTAGGATGCGGTTTCTTAAATCTTATACCCAAAGCAGAAGCAACAAAATAAAAATAGATACACCTCAAAATTCAACACTTTTGCATCTCAAAGGACTTTGTGAAGAGTGTGAAAAGGCAGCCAACTCAATGAAAGAAAATATTTGGAAATCATATATTCAATAAGGATCTCATATCCATGATGTAAAAAGAGATCCTACAACTGAACAATAAAAAAGCGAATGACCTGACCAAAAATAAGCAAAGGACTGGATTACACATTTTTACAAAGAAATACAAATGGTGAAGAAACACATGAAAAAAATGTTCAAAATCTCTAGGTATTAGGAAATGCAAATCAAAACTACAATGAGATATCATTTCACACCTATTAGAATGGCCACTATTAAAAAAACAGAAAATCACAAGTGTTGGAGAGGATGTGGAGAGAGAGGAATGCTTATTCACTGTTGGTGGGAATGTAGAATTGTGCAGCCACTGTGGAAGATTATTTGGTGGTTCCTAAGAAACTTGAATATAGACTTGCCATGTGACTACTACTAGGACTATATAAAAAAAATTAAGAGTAATGCACAAACAAACTTCTGCACACCATTGTTCATAATGGCATTATTTGCAATTGCCAAAAGATGGAGACAGACCAGGTGTCCATCAGCCAAAGAATGGATAAACAAATTGTGCTATATACATGCAATGGAATATTATTCAGCTATAAGAAGAAATGGTAGCACAAATGAACCTGGAGGACATTGTGTTGAGTGAAGCAAGCCAGAAAAAAAGTACAAAAATTATATGATTTTGGTATTATGAACTTAATATAATGAATAAATTCATATAGTTAATAACTAGAATATAGGTCACTGAAAATAAAAGGTTAGAGAATGGAAAGCTGTGGTTGAATATGGGCAGAATTGGTAAAAAAAGATTGTTCATAAATTTTTGGAAAGAATTGAAATGCTGAAAGCACACCATAGTGTTTGTAATTAGCAGCACTAATATATGATTATGTTAGTTGTTGAAAGGGAAAGTCTAAGGTTATTTTTATCAGTAGACAAAACCTAAAAAATGAACATGGGACTGTGCAGTATAGCGAATCCTCATGTGAAACTTCAGTTAATAATCTTGACTCTGAAAACCATTACATTGACTAGCAAGTCTTTAATAAACTTTAAGAGGAAATAAAGGGATACTTGGCAAAGAATTTGTTTTTTTTTGCTTCAGTTTTTTAATCTCACAGCATTTAAATAGAATTCCAAAGCATACTAAAGTTTCTTCAGGGGTTTTATTTAATCCTTCCATTAATTTTCTTCTATTTTTATAAATTGTTTCAGCTAGGGAATTAATTTCTTTGCTTGCAAAATATAGAACAAATATGTATAGAGTATGTGCCTTGGTCAGTATGGAAGAATAAGAAATGAGGGAATTAAAAAAAAATAAACTTTCATTCAGAATAATAGTAATTGAAACCAAAATCAGAAACTTCGGACAAGAGAACTTTGGTTTGTTACGCTCTTACCTGCTGTCACAGATTTTAGATTAATGACTTCATTACAAGGTGGGTATCTTGTTCCCACTATCATTGACAATTAAGCAAATTTACTTGAAAGGGATATTGGAATATAAATAACCTCTTCTCTAGACTTTTGTTTAGCACTTATGGTGGTGCAGTAGCCTTTTGTGATGCTGAGTTGTCAGTTCATGGGACTGTGCTCTCAAATTCATACCAATCAAAAGCAGGTATACAGTATTTGCAAGGAGAGATATTATATCTATCCTAGTTTAAAACCAATACCAAGGCATAATACAAGAAAGTAAATAGTTCCAAAGCATAAATGAAATCACTGCAAAACAACAACAGATGAAAAAATATTATTTAAGAGATTAGTCAAAAATATTTGGTTGGAAAGTAACAATTCAACTTATCAAACAATTTTGGAGATGATTTTTTTTACAAAGTTATTAAAATTTCCTGCTGATTTTATCATCAACCACCAAAAGTGCTGATATTTTGTTTTAATAGTTAATTGTCTCTTTGTCTTATGTATTTATTTACAGATATTCATATATGCATATATAGTCTCTGTTCAGTTGACTCCTAAGATGAAAGTGAGTTAGTAATGGCAAAATACATATATAGTCTGCATGCCAAGTTTTATTCTTCATATTGGCTTAATAGAATCCTACTGCTTTATAGCCATGTAAATAGTAGATTATATATTCCTCAGAATTATATTTCATTCCAAATTTGTGTGCTTGTCTGTGTGAATATGGAGGTCAAAAAAGTCAATATCAAGCAAATTGCATTGACATCTTTTGATCAAACTCAGCTTTTATAGAACCTGCACTTTCAAATCTTCCTCTATGTGCTCTACAATTGTGTTCAAAAGACCTTTAATCATATTTTATAGACATTTTATTTATATTCTTAAATCAATATTAAATGCACTTCAGAGAACCAGATTTAAATTCCACAGTGAGCACAAACCGGAAATATTAAAACTGGTATGAAATCAGATTTGAAGTAATTAATTTAGTAATTGTCAAGGACAAATACGTAGAACATGAGAAAGGATATTCATTATGTATATGAAGGAAGGCTCTGGTTTCCCAATTAGCATTAAAGCAGCATCAGCATAAAATGAGCATTATTATTTCACAGGATAATTGGCAAGCTTTGAGGTGCAATTTATGTTTATTTTTTCCCCCACTTTAGCTATTTTCAAGAAGATGCCATTATTCCCCGGCTGACTGAAAGAATTTTCAGTTTATCCTTTGTCTTACTCTTATTGCTACTGATAACCACAGATATTTATTGTGTATTTATACAAACCATGCTGAATACCTTTTATGAGTTATCTTGTTTAATTCTCATCTCAGGCCTAAGAGATAAATGGTATTTTTATGTTTATTTTGTAGATGTGATATTATATGACATCATACACCTTTCCTAAAGCCCCTGTCTAGACAAGGGGCTACATGCTCTACTTCTATGTTATAAACTCCCTTGTAAGTCACACTTTTTATTTGCTTCCCATTTTACTGTTTTCCAGACATTTTTTAATCTATATTGTCTCCATATCTGGAAGCCAACCTTATGTAATATTTATTAAATGAATTTCAGGGTTAATAACTGAGGTTCAGAAACTGAGGGAACTGAAACTCAGCAAAATTAATTAAGCCAAGATGACCAAATTAAGAAGTAGTTGACTTTCTAACTGAAAAAAATCTCTCTTTCCAATGCTTAGTGACTCAATTATTGGCCAGGTTTTTAAAAAGAAGTCATGAAGTAAAGCAAACTTTGGGTAGCCTATGGGTTGTCTGTGATCACAGAAGATTCAGCTTTCAGCTATGCTTTGCTTAAACCACTCGGTATTTTCTAACTTTGAATTAATTATACACAGATAAAATAGAAACTTAAAACAAAAAGCCGTATTCAATTTTATTTTGCAGAATTAAGCAATCTGAAATGTAGCAGCAGCAACCAGAAGGAACTGAGCAGAGCTCAGAAGCAACATAAACTACCTAGTCCACAGTGTTCACCACTCTATTTGTTTTTATACCTGGGCCACTTCACTCATGAACTTGCCTCTCTTTGAGTTTATGACCCTTATATATTGGGTCAGAATAAACTTCCTCTGTACTTGATTGTACATTATTTCTCTTATCTGGAGTATCAGTCTTTCTACCTTTCCATTTATGAAAGTCCTATTAATCTTTCAATACAACTCAATTCCTCATTAGGATGTCTTCCCAGATAATTTCAGCACATTGTTATGTCTGCTAACTGCAAATCTCCTTGTAACTATTTGGGGTAAAAAAAACCTGCCAGCAATCAGCAAATGTGTGATTCTCTTTTTCCATTGCTAATAGAATCCAAAGTTTGAATACTGGATCATGGCTCACCAAGTAAACATAACATATCTTAGCCTCTGTTGCCAGTATGTATGCCATTTGATTAAATTCTGGCCAATTAGATGTGAGTGAACATGAAGTATGTTATCTCTGAAGAGAAAAGAGCTTGCACTATGCTTTGACTTTCACAGGCCTACTGGACAGAATGTGGACAGGATAGTAGGAGCTGGAACAGATATCTTAGATTATGGCATGGAAGCTGCATTTAAGAAATAAGAAGGTAAAGGGACCTTGATTCTGTTAAAAAGGCACTTTTTAAAAAAGGTAAAATCATGATTCTAATACAGATATAAAAATGAACGTGTATGAAAGATTTTATTTAAATCATTAATGAGGAAACTGGTAAGTTATTACAACCAGTTCAAAGGAGAATATAAGAACAGACACATTTATAGGTCAAGAATATTGAAATGGATGTACAAATTGTGGCAAAAGGGGAAAGAGTCCTGAAAGTTGTCTCTCAACACAGAATTTGCCTGTCTATAAGGAAGAATTATTTTGCATTGCTTTCAGTTATTTACTTTTAAAAGAGTTGTAAAATAGCTTCTCCAAGATTAAAAATCACATAACTCTGGAGGGTACATTATAGAGAATGCATACCTTTCCACAAAGTACAATTTTTTCTTACAGTCCCCAACTCTATGTAGCTGCCACATCATTCTTGGGATGCTCATATACAGACTTGTGAGAGAAAAGTAAACATATCATTTTAGGCAGCTATTTTGTTGTCCTTGTTGTTGTTTTTTTGTTTTAATTTTTGTCCTTTGCTTCAACAGCCAAACCTTAAGCTAAATACCTCTCAATGCTTATTAAATTTATACTGTTAGAATATCATATTGACGTCTTATCTGTTTTAAAAATCATTTGACTCCTTCTCACTTCAATTAACCTGACTTTTCCATTGGGGTATTTGGCAAATATCTGAAGATTGGTTGTTTAGATTTATCCTAATTTGACATTTTTCTAGAAAAAATCTGACCAAGGAGTTTGAGATAATTAATCCACATTCTCTGAAATAGATTTCCTTATAAAGGGAATCTAGACACTTGAAATAGTTTACAATGGAAGACATTAGCATAATTGCTTCCCATCCAATGATAACATTAATTGCACTAGTGTCATGAGCCTTTGCAAATTTCCATGAAAGAAAGAGACTTCAAGTATCTCTTCCGATCAAAGCCATTTGGAGACAGAATTGGAAGATGACATGGATAATAAGCTACAATGGCTTATTCCAAGTCTTAAATTACATAGTTAAATTCAACATCAATTTTCTAAAACAAAATTGTTACCAAACAATAGCAGAGTCCTTCTCCTAATGCACCTTAAAGATTAATTATTGAGGCATGGGGATTTCAAAGAAAGAATTAGTTTATTTGATTGCTCAAGCAAAGGAGGTCAGTGGTTATTGGCCCCCAAAACTGACTCCTGGATTTGCAGAAATTCTAATATTTTATAAAATCAGGATGCTAATGAGTAATTTCTGTAGAGCTGGCACAGGTTACTTCATTAATAAACATTAAGGGGCTTAACAGAGTGGAGTGTGGATACCAAAGCAGGGTGAGTCACAAAGTTACAATCATTATTAGAGATCAAGGCATCTAGGAGAGGAGGATATGAGGGGAAAAAAAAGGTCTGTTACAAGATTTTTCATATGGATATTAAACAGAGGAGGGTGGAGGGGTTACCCTTTCAATAGAAACGTTCATATACAAAAGTAAGATCCTTCTGGATTAATCATAATAGCAGAAGTGTCCACACACAAGGGTAAGATCCATCTGGAATAATTATCACAATGGCAGGTTTTTAGTTGGAAAATGCCGTATACAAAGGGTAAGGTTGGTCTAGCCAATTTTCAGTAATTTCAGATATTGACCTCTGGCTATTTTATGATTTACTGTAAGTAAAAAGATATCTGTATAATAATTTAGTAATCATAATTATTTGTTAATTTGTAATCCTCAGTTATAAAATATACATAAATTCTGAGTTATAAAAGTTAATTAAGACCAATACATATGCTATAATTAATCCAAAGCTATTTTTTTTTACGATTAAATTCAACCTACTACTTCAAATGATTTACTATAGATGTTAATAAGAAGTCAATTAATTGATTTGAATTTTCCCTCATTCTATCCACCTCAAATAATACTATGATTAGAGTGTATACATGAGAAGAAGATTGGTCAAAGGAATATTGTCCATTTAAAATCCTCACCATAAACATTTATAATTTCATTCGTTTATTCAAAAATATTTCTTCAGTGCCTGCATACTCACCTATTGTTCTGATCATCAGGAATGCAGAAGTGAACCAATCTGAGAGTTCCTGAGCTAATTGTTATGGGTTAAATTGTGTTCCACAAATGGATATGTTTATATACTGACCCCCCGTGTCTGTGAATATGACTTTTTTTCAAAATAGGATCTTTGAAGACCTGATTAGGTAAGGTGAGACCAAACTAGATTTAGGAGGGCCCTAATCACATATGACCAGAAGGGGAAAATTTGGACATAGACAAACACAGTAAGAGGGCCACGTGAAGACAGAGGAAGCTGTGTCTACAAGGCAAGGAACATCAAGGATTGTCAGTAAATACCAGAAGATAGAAAAAGCAAAGCAGGATTTTCCTCAGCAGGTTTCAGATGAAGCATGGCCTTACTGATATATTGCTTTAGGACTACAGGCTCCAGAACTGTGAGGCAATAAATTTATGTTCTTTTTAGCCAACCTGGGGTGTGGTACTTTTGGTATGGCAGGCATAAGAGAGCAAGAATCTAATAGAATCATGTTGACTTCATGGGCATATGACATGTGCAATTGCACAGGGTCTTGTTAAAACACTCTACTGTTGCCATCTTGAAATTCTTAATTTAATCTTTGAAATGAGTTTTGATGGCTAATGTGACAATGTAGCATATAGTATTCACAGATCGCATTTGCAATGCCCCATGAGCCCAAAATTCCAGTGGACAAACAAATAAAAGTAAGTACAAGATCAACAAGTTATGATAACTGCCAGTCACTCAGGTAAAAAACAGAATATTGTCTTATACCCAAAAAGTTATAGGAAGCAATTTATTTTAAGTAAAGCAAATACTTGTCATTATAAGTATTTATATAAGTATATTGCAACATATATTCTTGGAAGCATCAACCAAGTTCTTTTTAGTCTTTCTAATCAAAGTGTGTTACTGTGTCTGTCCAATTGAGAGCTTATCAGAAATGAAGAATTTTAGCCTCTACTACAGGTTTACTGAACAAGAATCTGCTTTATGACAACCAAGCAATTTGTATGCTTAAAATTAGAGAATCACTGCTTTGATGATGCATTTTTTTTTTTCCTGAAACACAAACAAAATGGTTGTGTATCATAGACAAACCAATGCTACTAAAGCCAGGAGAAATTGCCAAATCCCTTGGAAAGTTTGAGAGAAATGTCAAGGCCATAAGAGGCCACTGAGACTGATTAAATTGCTACACAGTATGGTTGCTGAGGCATGGTTCCATTCATACAGATCTCACAAAAACTTGTTTGTTTTGCATGTAGTACACAGGGGTCCAAGCCATAAGACAATAGGACTTTCCACAGATCCTTCCTGTATAACTGTATTTCCGTTTTTGACTTGAACTGAAATGGATGACTGGTTCCATGTTTGGTTAAACCCTTGCATGGAGCACTATTTGTAACCAAGAGTTAAGAATTAGCAAATGATTATGATTACTGAATCATTATGTCTTTTAAAGTTTTGGTATATTGTAGAATAGTCAAAAGTAAGTACCTGAAATTTCTGAAACTTGCTGAACTAGAATTCAGATGTTTTGATCTCTGATAATGATTGTGAAACTATTTATCTTTATTGTAAAATCTCATGACTGACCTTGCCCGTAAATCCCTATTCTGTTTTACAACTTTAAATCCTCATGATCACTGGACCCTTAATGATTATTAATAAAGGAACCTGAGCCAGTCCTACACCAATTACTCATTAGAATAAACCTATTAAAACTGGATACTATAAAACTGTCAGGATTACTGCAGTTCAGGGAGATCATTAGGTCACCTGTTCTCCTTGCTATGTGTTGGCAATAAAACTCTTCTCTCTTTGAAATCCCGCTGTCTCAGGAATTGGTCTTTAAAGCCTATAACCAGTTTTTGCTTGGTATCACTATTCTCTGGGGATTTGTTTTTCTAGAAGCTCAGAATTTTCCAGTCCATCAATTTGTGGTTTCTTTGAGCCCTGGAATTCACTTCTCAGCTTATCCCTTTCCTCTAGCATTATACCATAAGCTGCAAGGAGAAGCCAAGCTCCACTTTCTACATTTAGTTTGGAAATCTCCTCAGCTAAATATCCAGGCTCATCACTTTCAAATTCTGCCTTTCATCTGACATCAGGACTCAATTTTGCTAAGTTCTCTGACACTTTTAAAGAAGGCTCACCTCTCTTCCAGTTAGCAATAACACATTCATCATTTCTGTCTAAAGCCTCATTGTAAGTACCTTTGCATCCATATTTCTACCAACAGTCTCTTCAAAGCAATCTAGGCCTTTTTTATCAAGCACCACACAATTCTTCCACAATCTACCCTTTACCCATTTATAAAGCCATTCCCACATTTTTTGGGATTTGCAATAGCAAGCATCCCACTTTCCTGGTACTAAAATCTCTTTTAGTTGTCTGAAAGCTACTGAAAGCAATATACCAGAAATGGGTTGATTTTTACAATGGTGATTTATTAGCTTACAAGTTTATAGTTCTGAGGGTGAGAAAAATTTCCAAATTAAGGCATCATCAGGCAATGCTTTCTTCCTGAAACCAGCTGCTAGTGATCCTGGGCTTTTCTGTCATGTGGCAAGGCACATGATGGTATCTGCTGCTCTTTCCCTTCTCTTCTGAGTTTCATTGCTTTCAGGTCCTGGCTTCCCTGGATTTCTCTTTGCTTCTGTGGCTTTCTCTCTCCCCCTCTCCATATTTATCCCATTTATAAAAGACTCCAGTGAAAGAATTAAGACCAAGCTGGGCCACACCCTAATTAAGTAACCTAATCAAAAGGTCCTACTTAAAATAGGTTTATACCCACAGGAATGGATTAACTTTAAGAACATAATTTTTTTGTCCATTCAGCTTCAAATCATCACAGTTGCTTTTTTCTTTCTCTCTGGTACATAGTAATGTATCTTTCAATACTAGTATATATGATTCCAGGAATACAGTATTGTCTCTAATTTTTAGGTGAAGAAACTGGCACAGAAAAAGGTATTAGATGAAAATACTCTATTCATACTAAAAATTATGAAATCATATAATAATTAAATGAGAGAAAGAGTAACTGCTACTCTCCAATTTTTTTTTTTTGATACTTTTATAAAGGAAAAATGAAAGATCTCACACTTTTGCACAGTGGATAAGAAAGGTCCTTTCTTAGATTGGCTCCTTTTTTAGGAAATTATTTCAACCAAGTAAATGATTCAATAGCCCTTTCTTATAGAAATGTGCATACCATTGGGACAGAATATTCAGATGTAGTATTCTCTGCAGGACACAACACAGAAGATAACAGCAGAGCTGTAGTAGGACACAAATCAGAAGAATAATAATTTCTTGGATTACTGGAGAGAAACAAACTTTCATAGTATTCAAATGATAATTACTAGGAATATTAAGTGAACTTTACATGTGGACATATGCCAAAACCAAAATGGATCTGCAAATAGTGAGACTATAAGAAGCCAACCCTGTCAGAACATCATTGACACAAGGCTTCCACCCTGTTTCCATATCTACCTTAAAAATAGAGATATGTTTAATGTGGAACTTTGGGAAGCTGTTAAAGGATGTGTTAAGAGAGAACGAACATTTATTCTCTCACAAGAACTTTAATTTGCTATACGTAATCATATAAAATGAACCTTAAAAGATATACAATTGATTCATTCACACATTGTTTCTACTTCCTCATTTTGCAGATTTGTTTAAGACTAAGAGAATCAGTAAGAATAAGAGAATCTTTCTGAATTCATCTTCTTCCAGTTTCTGAGGACTTCAGTGGTAGAATCCTTTCATGTCTGTTTAGCTGTGGACACAAGTTTGCTAACTGTGGGGGATTTGCCCATGTTACCTATTTTTGGCTTCAGTGTTCTTATACTTGAGACTTCAGACTTTGTTTTTTTAATTACTCACACATCAATATTTAAAAACACCTTATAAAATTAATTTCTACAGGAGAAATAGCTTTCCTCAAATTTGTTCTAAGAAATGCTGATTTCCTGCTTTACTTATTAACCTTTAAAATCTTTTTAATAAATAGAGAATAAATTTTCCAACAATGTCATGAATTCAAATTTTCTCAAATTTAAAATCCACTAAATGCATTATAACAAAAGTCCTTGAGTGCATTTATACAGCCAAAATTAGACCAAACAAGTTTAGTTGAAAATTATAATATTGCCACATTTGTATTTGAAATTCATGCACATGCATGTAACAAATTTAGGCAGCGTCCATGGCTGTTATGAGTTGATGTGGCAATAGCTCAATTCTTCTTCAGGGAATTAAATCCAGGATTTAATTTTATCATATTTTTGGAATATTTTCTTCAATTTGTAATATTATATTGAGGAGTAAACAGAGAATAATATTCAAATTGAAAAATAGTTCTACAAAACTTCTTTATTTTCATTAACTTCTTAGGTGTGTACACGTAGCCTGATCTAGATTTGCTAGTCTGAGTCTTCTGGTGACAAGAAGTAACCTCCTATGTGCATTAGTCCACAGAGTTGATAAATAAGAGCTTTGAAAAAACTCACAACCAGGTAACAAGTTAATAATTACTCATAGAGAGGTTGAATGGTCGTCATATAAAATACACCAATTACATAAGTTAGCTATATATGTTGCAAAATTGATCATCTTTATAGGTTTTTTTTTTTCTTGAAACAGTGAATCTTTTGGAAATTAGAGTTTATTTTTGTTTTGAAACAATTTTTTGTTTCTTTGAGATAGAGTGGATGTAAAGAGATTTTTAAATGCTTGATGATGACTAATTCTTTTTGAACATCAGAGAATTATTAAAAATGACATTGATAAATAAAGTAGAAGTTAAACATAAGCATGTTTCTTTCCCAAATTGCATTCATTCTAAAATACAGTTAAGGAAATATTGACCTGAATAAAATACTTTAAGAATTGTCAAAAGTTTAAATGTTTAAGAAAATATTTTGATGTATTTGGTGGACAAAGACAGACATTAAATGAATGTAAGATCTACAACAGACACTTTACTTGCATTATCTCATTTAACACCCCCTGACATTTTGCATCTGGAGAAATGGAAACCCAGAAAATAACTACATCCTCGGCCTCACATAGGTGGTAAATAACGGAATGTGTTTTCAAATAATTGCTACCAGGTGGCAAACTTTCCACATATAGAAGATGAACAATCTTATGCAAGATATGCCAGTTATAGGAGTTAAATGGTGAATGTATGTCAAGCATGTAAATCTAGAGAAAGTGCATAACTTTTTATTTTAACTAATGATTTACCAAGTTACTTATTAGGTATTTAAATTAAAAAAAAATGCCTATTCCTATATGAGAAAAGCATAAGATAGGAGAGGAAAAAAGGGAAATCTGTATAAGGATTTTAAATAGGAAAGTACTTATAGATTTACTTCACATTTTGACCTCTTGTTCAGTGTAATTGTAAAGTGTCTCTTTTTTACAATTTTCTTATGTGTCAATGTTCTCTGATACTTTATACTTTTGATTGCTACATAAGCCTGATATGTGAAGCAGTAGTATCTGTATCACCTGGGAGTTTGTAAAGAATGCAGACTCTCAAACCCTAGACTAGTCTGAATTAGAATCTGCATATCTACAAGATCCTGAAATAATCCATATGGACATAGATGTTTAAGAAAAACTGCTCTACAGCATGCTACTTTCCAGTGTATACAAATGGGAATCTCAAACCACAACTGAAATAGGAGAGTCCTTATTACCCTCTTCCAATAGTAAAGGGGTCATTGAAGCAATGATTGGATGGGGCAATTACTCAAATTGTTCCCTAGGGATGGGTCAGTCTATATCTTGTGTTTAGTGGTCACTGGATAGTCCTTAAAAACAAAGCTTCCATCTTTTTCCAGATGAAAATCTCCTTCCAGGCTTGTTTTCTGAAGACCATTTTGAGTAAACCATTTAGAGCACTTTTGTGCAGCCTCAACCAATGACTATTGATCCCGGCTGTAGTGAAGTGAATGAAATCAATGGCTTAAATGTCTCAAAACCAGAGTGGATAATTTACCCCTCAAATTACTCATGTTCCCTCTGAATAACAGTGGTTTTAACACAGTGATCTTATTTTCCATTTAGATACATTGGCTCTATATGAAGGAGTTCCAAACTAAAATTATATGAAATTTAAAAAAATACATTTAAGTATTTTAAACTGCATAAATGTATAAAAATTAGTTCCTGAGTTGAATATAGAATTCCGTCAGAACATTTCTAAACATTTAAATTGACTCTGTTTATTCACCTTATACGTGATATTTTTAGAGACTTTCATTTACATTGGAAGTAGAAAAAGCTGGAAATGTACCTCCTCAATGTGCCTCAGTCATTAATATTATGATGTCTTTCTTTCCAGTGGAAAATAAAATAAATAATTCTATCGTGGATCAAAAAAGCAAAAAGTAGATATTTTGGAGACAGAACATAAAGGAAAATCAGCAAATGAGAAAATGATATAAGATTACACTTATTGTGAAAATTTAAACTTTATCCTAACAAGTTGAAATATTGAGGTAATGACTTCTATACTAACTTCAGGTACCATCATAATAAAATGCTAAATATAAAGTTAATTGATTATACAAAATGTTATCTGATTAGCATTTTAAATGAAATGAGAATAAGTTTTAGATTAGCTGTTAAATTTGAATAAGGGAAGAGGAAGGGAAATTAAAAAATGAGACACTATACAGATTATTTAAACATGGCCATAATTAATCTCACAAACTCTTTGCAGTGGATATTATTACACTACTTACAAGAAAAGGAAACAGAGGATCAGAGGGAGAAATCCTTTGAAAAAACCTAATTGGTGGAGGAGTTTCAAGTTTCAAATGGAAATGAGATTTTAAAATGTACATTTTTGACCTAGAAGATGTTGCAAACATAATCAAAACAAAAACCATTCTATAGATGTGTGAAGTTGGGAAAGATTTTCTGATAATAGCATCAAGAGGTAATAAACAATACACGAAACTACAATTTATATCTGAATATGTTTCTATTACAATGATTTATTTTCTGATATTTTCCTCATCAAGCATTGGTGGAAGCCAGACTCTAGGCTACATCCTTGTCAATCAAACATTGGGGTAGCAGCCAAGCTCCTGGCAATTCCTCATGCATCTGAGAAAACTGGGGTGGTAATACTCTTCCTGAACAACTTGGCGGAAGACCTGCCCTATTCAAGTACCTACGTATACTTACCCTCTCCATCACATGGGTGGGATTGCTCTCTTGGCCTGAGAAAACGTTTTTGGTCCAGATCTCCGATTCCTTGGTTCTGCATTTGAAGTCATTATTCCTTCAGATGGCAGTAGTTCCATTCATACAGATCTCACAAAGAACTTCTCCATTTTGCATGTAGTACACCGGGGTCCAAAATATCAAACAGAAGGATTTTCCACAAATCCTTTTGGATAACTGCATTTCCAATCCTGACTTGCACTGAAATGGGTAACTTGTTCCCTGTTCAGTTAAGCTCTCACATAGCACACTCCTCTCTGGGTACTCATTTTGTAGACGCTCAGAATTTTCCAGTCCATCAATTCCTGGTTTCTTTGTGCCCTGGAGTTCAATTCTCAGCTTATCCCTTTCTACTTGCAAAATACTATAAGCTATAAGGAGAAGCCAGGCCACACTTTCCACATTTAATTTGGAAATCTCCTAAGCTAAATATCCAAGCTCATCACTTCCAAATTCTGCCTTCCATCTGATATCAGGACTAAATTTTGTCAAGTTCTCTGTCCCTTTAAAACAAAGAT
>JAQZBX010028512.1:0-27773 GCA_029593785.1 Cabassous unicinctus | reverse complement strand
CTGCTTCCTTACCCTCCGCAGCCCTTCCCAACCATTTTCATAGATTTCCCCAGGAAGATGATGTAACTCAAGTGCAAGCAGATGTAGCTCAAGTGGTTGAGCACATGCTTCCCCTGTACAAAGTCCCAGGTTTGATCCCTGAGAACTCCTAAAAAGAAAATAAACAAGTGAAAAAAACAACTCTCATTGTGGAGTGGATGTGGCTCAGTGGTTGGGGATCTGCTGCCTTTGTAAGAGGTCCATGGTTCAATCCCCAGCTCCTCCTGGGAAAAAAAAATTCCCAAAAGCTAGGTACATGTTTGAAAACAGCATTAGGTTCTGGGAACAAACCTTTTCAATTGTTTGATAATTGTCAATTTACTAAATCTTTTCAAGCATCATTTCCTCCCATATAACAACAGGATAATGCAGAGTGCGCATCACCCTCCTAAAATCCTCAAGACTGAGGAATAAACAACCATAAGGGGGAATGTAACTATGGACTAAAGTAGACCTATTATTATGCTAGCAATGGAAGAACTTGTAACATTGATATAAAGGCAGTGGCCACCAGAGGTTCTGAGGGGAGGGAAGGGAAAGAACAGATGTAACATGGGGAATTTGGGGGACATTGGAATTGTTCTGATTGACATTACAATGATGGATACAGGCCATTATACATTTTGTCAAAACCAATAAAATTGTGTGGTTCAAAGCGTAAATCATAATGTAAACCAATTACCATGGTTAGTAGCAATATTCCAATATGTGTTCATCAATTGTTACAAATGTACCACACTAGTGAAAGATGATGTTAATGAGGAAAAGTGTAGGAGGGGGAGTACTGGGGTATATGGGAAACCCTATATTTTCCATATAAAAGTTATTCAATCTAAGGCTTCTTTACAAATAAAAAAATTAAATTAAATTATAAAAAGCTGTTGTTAGGTTTAAGTGACACATGGATGGGAAGTGTCTCATGTGGATTGGAGAGCTGTATCCAAACTGAAGGAGGAGGAAGCTTTCATTTGGAGGAGACACACCTCCTCTCTTATCTTAAAGCTTCTGGCCTCCTGCTCGAGCCTACATTCTCTCCAGTCCTGATGCTCAGCTGGTATTCTGGGACTCTCCCTTCTGTCTGCTGTGGTGCAGGTCCTTGTTTCTTGGAAGTTCATTTACCTAAGAATTCTAAATATATAGCTCCATGACCCTGTGGTTTTAGTGTTCTTAGTGAGAAGTCTGTCACCACTCTGATCATGATTTTTGTATATGATCCTTTCCTAGTTCTACCTTTTTAAAAAATTTTAGTGTTGTGAAATTCCTCTATTATGTGTGTTGAGGTGGGACTTCTCTCATTCAATTTGTTAAGCATTCAATTGGCCCTTTGTATCTGGAACTTTCTATGCTTGGTATCTGGCAGCTTGTCTGGAATTCATTATTTGATAATAGATGTTCCTTTATTACTCGTTATTCCTAGTGTTATTAGACAGAATTTGGTTAATGAGTTTTACTCTGATTAATAGTGCATATTAAAACACAAGAGCCTTGGGGAGCAGATGTGGCTCAAGAGGTTCAGCACCTGCTTTCCCACATGGGAGTTCCGGGGTTGGGTTCCCAGTGTCTCCTTTAAAAAAAGCAAAAAACAAACAACAAGAAAACAAATGAAAAAACCAACTCAGGGAGCCAATGTGGCTCAGTGGTTGAGCACTGGCTCCATGTATATAAGGTTCGGGGTTCAATCCCTGGTCCCAGTACCTCAACAACAAAAAAAGGAATAAAAATAAACCAAAACAAATAAACAAAAACATGAGGGACTTAAACTAAATTGATGCTAAATACATGTTAATTTGTCATCCAGTTAAAGATGTAGCATGACTGATGTGAGAGCAAGCTTAAATTATAATGAACACCAGAGAAAGGGCTGGTGCCAAAGCATAAGGCAATGAAAGAAATAGTTTAGAATAGGAACCCTGAAATGAAAATGAAAAAGCAAACTTTCAAAACTTTAATGTATAAGTAAAATGAATGAACTAAACAATTTCCTAAAATGTTAGAAAAGAAGAAAAATTAAAAATATAAAAAACAAAGGGAAATAACTAGAGAAAAAAGTGTCTAGTAAAAGAAAAATGGAAATAAGGAATAAAATAAAAAGTGAAGTATTTTCAAAGGATTATGTTTATTAAATGAAGAATGATGTTCACCACTGTTAACAAGTGAATGATAAGCTTTTGTGTATTTGTAGGTGTTTATACCTTAAACATGTAAATAATTATATACTAATCGGATCAGGTAACTGAATCACTGTACATTAGTGTAATAAAATATGATGTAACTATTACTTTCTGTTTTGCCTTTATATGGTAGGAGATGTCAATATCATTTTATTGGAGAAAGACTTACAAAAGTAATTTAACAGAGTTAATGAAGCAAGTGATGAACATAAGAAAGAACATCAGGGGAATAGATTTATTCCTCAGCCCAACCATTTTCTCTTATAAAACGTTTGATTATGGATGGTATAAAATCTCCTTATAGTTTTCTGAGTTTAACACCCTGCTAACAAATCTTCGTGTTTATTAATGAAGAAACCTGAATTGTTTCACCCCAGTTCTGGTTTATCTTCTCCTAGATAAAGCCAGTTTTTGACAAAATTGGCCCTCTATATATACGCAGTAACACAGAAACTTAATATAACTCATTATAATCCTGAAAATTATGCCCGTTATCAGGCATGACATTTTCATATATGTCTTATGTATGTAACTGTCTGTGCCTGCTCAACCAAAATTCCACTCCAGGTCCTGTCATCTCAGACCACTGTACTCATTATCATGATTATATCTTTACCAGAATATTATAAGAACCTCAGAATCTCTCCAGTTCAGGGAGAGGCTTTGCCTCCTGCCTCCTGGCACAGCTGCTGTGTAATAAAGCTCTTTCTTTCTTTGAATCCTGGTGTCACAGGATAGTTTTTTTGTGTTCATTGGCAATGAGCCCATTTTGGCAACAACAATAGGACAAAGGGCTCACAGGCAATCCCAATCCTGTGGACAGGGAAGAAACAAATACTGAGCACTGTGCCTGAGAAGTGCTGAACCTGATATTCCTAAAGCACAAAGAAGCCCTGGCTCCCACAACCTCTAGGCAAAACAGTTGTGTGTTCAAATCCTGTGCAGTGGAAGTCATGCATGTCTCTGATTTCTAGGTTTGGATATTTTCTTGATTTCAATTTAACTCAACTCAACAATAGACAATTGTTAAATTTATGGCATTGTAGGGCAAGTGTAACCTTGACAAGAATATGGACAAAAAGAAAAAGGTACAATTTCAGGATTCAATGCACTCTTAATATTTTCTTTAATCTAATATTTTAAAAAATCAGATAAGAATTGCATTCTAGATGTGTTCAAAAGTGAAGCAAAGGGAAGCGGGTGTTGCTCAATGGATAGAGCTCCCGTTTACCATATGGGAGGCCCCGGGTTCACTTCCCTGGGCCTCCTTGTGAGGGCAGGCCAGCCGGCCTGCACAGCGCGCAGGGTAGGCTGATGCAGCAAGACCTCACAGCAGGAAGCGGGTGTGGCTCAATTGATGGAGTCCCCGTTTACCATGCGGGAGGCCCCGGGTTCACTTCCCAGGGTCTCCTTGTGAGAGCAGGCCGGCCCGCGCGGCATGGTGGGCTGATGCAGCAGGACTTCACAGCAAGGGGGAGATAAGCAGACACGGAAGAAATACACAGCGAATGGGCACAATAAAACACAAGCAGCAAGGGGGGGATAAATAAATAAATAAATAAATAAATAAATAAAAATCTTAAAAAAAAAAAGTGAAGAGAACTCACAGATAATAGTTGTTCTGTTTTAATACAGGGTTGGGGATTCTTGACACAATAGGCACAAAGGATGTCAAGATTGTAAGTAAGGTAATTTGGGAACTGTCTCCATCTCTGTTATGCTGATATATCATCTAGAGAGCATGGGCCACACCTGCCTGGTTACAGTAGGATCATTTTCCCTCCAAAATAAATAAATGACAATATCTCTTTCTGATCTAAATGGTCACTTTGCTCTGAGGACTAGGGTGGCACATCAACTAATAAAGCATTTCATATTATGTGATAAAATCCACATTCTTTAAAAATATTAAAGACAAAAATACTATAATACAACATAAATAGTTAAGTAGTATAATCTTGATTGAAAGCATTTTCAAAAACAATAGAGCACCTCACCAGGGTTCACCTCATTGGACACCTACTTTGTATTTAAGGGAAATGAGCACTGAGAAATGCCCAGAAAGACACAATTTCTGGCTTCCATTTATCCCCTAAATTAGAATCTTGGGGTTTGACTCCCCCATAATTTTGAGCATTTTTTCTCAAAAATTGTAATGTTTTGTTCCCTACTATAATTTTCTTTCAACTTCATAATAAGGCATAGTGAATACAAGACAATAAAGAGGAGATAAAACAGTGGGAGACTGGCACTTTTATTTGCTTTCTGGGATACATGGAACAATGGTAAGAAATGGACAAGTAGAAATCTATGTTGGAAATATCAATTTTTATATGCTTCTTAGGGCTGTACATTGTTTGAACTCTTATTAAGCAATTTCTCTCTTTCAACAATTAGAGAGATGAGACATTATAAACATTATTCTTAATTCTTATTCTTAGACTCTCGATTCTTTATTAATAGAGACATGGACAAAACACACTTTATTACTCCCATAATAGTGCTTAAACTTTACTGTAAGAGAATTATATCAAACAGCTAAACACAAATATGTATCTATACTGAAAAACTGAGTTTTGTGATATTAAGTAAAATGTTGTTTGAAAGTATCTTTTTGAAGTTAAATAGTTACAATTAACCTTTAAAATTGAGAATGAGACAGCAGTCAGAAGAAGGGAGATAAAAACTTTTCTCATTACAGTTGATTAACCATGGATCGCTCTGAGGTAGAGAGAACTTCAGGTACTGAGAAGAGGATAAATATATATGCCTGATAACCTGTGACAGAGGGCAAGAGGGTTATATGCTGAGGTTGGAGGTTTTGACCAGGGCCTGACATATTGCATTTTGCCAAGTTAAATGGTATATTGGTCAGCCAAGGGGGTACTGATGCAAAATACCAGAAATCCGTTGGCTTTGATAAAGGGTATTTTTGGGGGTACCAGGCCATGAAGCATAAGTTATTTCCCTCACCAAAGTCTGTTGCCACATGTTGGAGCAAGATAGTTGCTGATATCTGCAAGGGTTCAGGCTTCCTCTTCCTCTTCAGGGTACATGTAGGCTGGGATAAGTCTCATCTCTCTCCCAGGGCTCATTTCTCTCCAACCTCAGCAGCTGTGGTCCATACACAAGGTCAGCTGTAGACTATCAGACTCTTGCTCTCTACCCGCGGCCTCTACCATGTCTATGGAGCTATCTCTATTCCTCTGTGTTCTACTCCTGTACATTTGCTTCTCCGGGCTCCACCATCAAAACCTCCAATTCTCTTATCTGCCATGTGTTTTGTCCTACTGATGTGGCCCAATTAAAGCCTTAATCATTATTTAATCAAATAAAAGTGAAACTTCTGAATTTAATACAATCTAAATCATCCAGAGGAACAGACCAGATTACAAGCATAATCCAGTATTTATTTTTGGAATTCATAAATATATCAAACTGCTAAAAATGGTTTTGAATCTAATTATAAAATGAAGTCACTGATTTTTAAAAAAGATTTATTTATTTATTCCCTCCCCCATGACTCCCTCATCTGTCTGCTCATTGTGTGTGCTTGCTGTCTGCTTTCTGCGTCTGCTTGTTGTGTGCTCACTGTGTCTACTCATCTTCTTTAGAAGGCACTAGGAATGAAACCCAGGACCTCCCATGTTGGTTGAAGTCAGATGCCCAACTGATTGAGGCACATCCACTCCCTGCTCATTGCATCTCCTCATTGTGTTTCCTCATTGCATCAGCTTGCTATGTCAGCTCACCCTCTCAGCTCACTGTCTGCTTGTCTTCTTTAGGAGGCACCAGGAACTGAATCCAGAACCTGCCATGTGGGAGGTGAATGCCCAATTGCCTGAGCCACATCTGCTCCCATACTGTTTGGTTTTAAGCAAGGAAGTGATGAGATCTAGTTGATATTTTTTAAATATTCATTTTGTAGAGGGTCCAAATGCATTTTAATATTAACTGACCATGGAATGTGTTTTAGTTTGCTAAAGACTATGAAGACAATGGGTTGGCTTTTACAATGGGTATTTATTAACTTAGAATCTTACAGATCCAGGGCCTAGAAAAATGTCCAAATGAAGCCATCAGGTGAATCTCAGTCCTGAAAAACTGGCACAATGGCTGTGTCTGCCATTCTCTGCCTTCTCCTCCAGGGTCCCCTCTGGGCTCTATTGCTTTCCATTCCTGGTTGCTCCCTCTGTGACTTTCTCTTTCAGCATCTGTGGATTCCGATCTGAGCTCCTGTGGCTTTCTCTTTCCTGGGTTCTCATGATTCCAGCTGTTGGAGGTCTCTCTCTGGCTCTGTGGCCTTTTTTCTCTTGTATTCACCCCATTTATAAAGGACTCCTGTAAGAGGATTAATACACATCCTGGGCTATGCCTTACTGAAGTAATCTAGTCAAAGGGTCCCACCTACAATAGGTTTAGACACACAGGAATGGATTAATTTAAGAACATAATTTTCCATGTTCTGCAAAAGACTTAAACTACCATATAATGGAAGACTCATCTTACAAAGATATGAGTGCTCTTCAGTTTGATACACAGTTTTAGTCAATTCCTATCATAAGCCTTTTGAAGATTTTGAAAAGCTGCATGTAAAATTTTTATGGAATGAAAAATCAAGGAGACTATTATATCTATTTTGAAAAAAAATGAATAATGTGAGAGACACTACTTGATTTCAATAATTATTACATAGCTTATGAACATTCTTTGGTGTTGGTGCAGGGATATACGCAATCAGTGGAATAGAAGGGAGAATCCAGAAATACATCAACACCAAATATGCCCACGTGTTTTTTGACAATAAGCAGGACTAATTCAATGATAAAATGACACCTTTTCCTAAAAATGGTGCTAGACCAATTGGGATAGAACTAAACTTAAACCTTTTCCTCATGTCTTATGCAAAATTTATCTCATATGGATCATGAACTTAAATATAAAACAAATTCACAAAACAGCTTTTGAAAAAATCCAAAGAATAAATCTTCAAGATCAAGTGTTGGCAGAGTTTTTTGAATTGACATCAAAAGTGTCATTCATAAAAGAAAAATTGGTAATTTGGTCTTCAATGGAATTATACAGTTGGTTCTGCAAATAACCCTATTACAACATTCATTTTTGGAGGGAATGTACAATGGTGTGGCCCCTGTGGAAGTAAGTTTGGTGGTTTCTCAGAAAGTTAAGTATAGAATTACCATATGACCTGGCAATCTCACTGCTATGTAAATACCCAAAGGATTTGAAAGCAGGGATATGAATAGATATTCTCACACTGATGTTCATGGTGACATTATTCACAATGGCCCAAAGATGGAAGCAGCCTAAGTCCAAGTGTTCATCAAGTGATGAAGGAATAAACAAAATGTGGTATATATACAGAATGGAGTATAATTCAGCTGTAAACAGGAAAGATGTTCTGATATATATGACAACAAGGATGAGTCTAGATGACATCATGATGGGTGAAATAAGCCAGTCATGAAACAACAAATATTATATGATTTCACCCACATGACATAATTATAGTAACGAAACTCATGGCATAATAAACTTGAATATAGGTTACAAGGGACTGGGGTAGGTGTCAGGATTGTTCAGTTAATGTTAAATTGCCCTCTCCCATCCTTGAATCCCTCTTCTCTCCCCTGCCCTTTGATCACCCCACACATATATACCCATCCCATTTTTCTCAGTCTTAATCAAATGCCTTTTTATTTTTTCCAGAGGGATGGTTAATACATCAAAATTAAATTGGTATATTCAGGTGTTTATGGTTTAGAGATGCATCTACTCACTTATAGAACCAATTATATGCCCAAACCTAGAGAGCAGTAGAGTCAGAATGGAATGCCTTTTTATTAGGTTGGAGGAAGAAATAAGAGCAACAGCTTTGCCTTAGTGAAGTCAGTATTCCTGCTAGGTGGGAAGTGACCACACTCTGCTGTTGTTCAGTCTGTTCTCTTCTTTTGAAGCCTCTGTACTCTGTGCAACTACTGCTGGAAGTTCCTTAGCCCTCTTCAATGTTCCATTTTAATCTCAATCATTCCTATAAATAATAAACCCTTGAAAAGAAGAAATCTGTAAAATGACTTGTGAATGCCAAATGTGCAAATAAAACACTGGAAAAAGAAAAAAATGGACATTCTCAGTTAGCAGGTAATTTCATTGAACAAGACTAAGGCTTTTAGGCAGTTGGTAGTCTGATCCCAAGACCAATTCAGTTGACACAGGTGGCAAATGCAAGACAGATGATATGTAAGCTGGCTTCATGTTAACTTTTTATCCTCTCCTTAACATCACCTGGAATTGTACTAATTAATCCAAATGGATAAATATAGTCCCAACGTTGGGCTTATAAAGAATCTGATGGCTTCTGCTAGCAAATCTCTACCTGGTCCCATCCTGGAATATATGTCCTGTACTTGGATTTGGTCAAAATTGCAATAGATTTTTGCTCAGATGTAGAACCCCCAAACACTTGCCCCCACAAATCACATGACCTCTAATTCTCTGATGCCACTAATGAGCTGTCATAATATTCCCACTTGTACTAACCAATGTAGGATCACTGCTTTTGGGGGCAGCATTTTTAATATATACGCAAAACATCATACCACAATTATTGTTAAAACAGTTAGTCGATGAGCAGCTGTAGCTCAATGATTGTGTTCTCCCTTCCCATGTACAAGGTCGATACTGAGTACATCCTTTAAAAAAATGAAAAACTCAACACGGATTGAAGAGCAGATATAGCTCAATGGTTAGAAACCTGCTTAACATGTACAAGGTCCTGGATTCAGTCTTTGGTACATCCTAAAAACAACAATAATAGGTAGTCATGTCCAAGGAGTTATTTCCATGAATTATACAAATGGCCCAGTGACTGGATTTCTTCCATGAATCCCACTGTACTTTAGAATCCATGATTGTAGCTGAACACGTACCCCTAGATTACTTATTGGACATTGAAGCCATCCACAGTCAGTGAACTTACTAAAACATTTTGCTACATATGGGGAGACAATACTCATCAAGGTTTACCAATAACTGGAACATTGCAAAAAAGAGTCCATGATGCCATAGTATTGACTAAACAGATTGAACAAATCAAAATGTTCTCTTTTTTAAAAGCTATTCTCCTGGCTTTTCCCCCATTAATTGGGCAGAATGGCTGGGATTAGAATTTGAAATCCTAGTTTTGTATTGGATTCATTAGGATGCTTTATCACTGTTTCCAAACTCAGCAATTACAAAATAAGTACAACTATGATCATAATACGACATGGGACCAGGGGATGGGTACTTGTATAAATCATCCTTGAGGCTCCATAGTATTTACTTCTTCACAGCAGAGAAGGACGATTAGCAAAAAGCATGTTGACACCACACTCAACCCTTACTTATCCAACAGCTTAAATATAGGCCAAATATAACTTTTTAAGCCATTTAGAGCCTGCCTACTTTCCATATCCCACAGAACTGCATCCAACATCTGCTAACCATACATAAAAAAATACCTGGAGCTATAAAGACCCCAAACTACTGCTGTCACATGGCATTCTCTGACCAAAAGTCTTCCCACCTTGTTGCTCTCTGACATCACCTAGACAGGTAAGCCACCTCTCTCATTATCCTCTCACCTGGGTATTTCCTTGGCCTGTACCTTTTTTGGATGGTATCCTCACAGCATTGACTATGGAAGTCTCTTTCTGGAAGGAACTTCTCTCATGAAACCCTATCCAAATGATATACAATAAATTTTGTTGTGTGTTACTCTGACATCTCCTTGAGCTTTCTTGATCAACACTGAAGTCCTCAAACTCACCATGAAGCGACATTGAATCACTTACTACTCAATATCAAGAACAAATCAGGGTCTAGAACTTTGTTACACTCAATAAACTTTTGTTAATAAATGTTTGATGAGGGAGCAGTGGAGGCTCAAACAATTGGGCAGTGCCCTCCCATATAGGAGGGTCCTGGGTTTGTTTCCCAGTGCCTCCTAAAAGAAAAATAAATAAATAAGTGTTTGATGAGTGAGTAAAGAAGGTGATTTAGAGTGACAATACTTCTCCTACACAACACATTTATGTCAATAATCCCCAATCACTTCTGAGTTTCATTTCCCTTGAGAATAATTTGAGAGCTTGGGCCACTCCATCACAAATATTCAGCTGCTATAATCTAACTCTTTAGATACACCTTGGACCCCATACAATGCTCCATTATCTGTCAATGGACATCAAGGTTATAAACAATGTTTTTGTTGAGAAGTAAAAATGGTTTATTAGAATAGAGGTCAGAATTACTATGCAGCTTCTACCTCTCCTTGGACAGCCCTCGTGGAGGTTTAACTAATAAAATAAACATTCTGCATGGCCAGCTCTTTCTGCTTCAATGTTATTACTCTTTTAGGGTCTTTTGTCTAATTAAACTCTGTAACTTTAGGGGAAGACTTTTAAAAGTGATCACCAAGGGTCAGTATTTTGAGGTTACATAAATTATTGTAAGTATATAAGGCATTCTGAAAACATGAAACTCTCCATGTCCGCAATGTTCTTCCATTACTTAATTTCCTATGATCTCTCTGCTCTTTGGCAATAAAATCCTAATATATGGAATTAACCACTGCCAGATTTTGAATCCTGGGGACATTTTTTGCCAATATACCAAAAATCCTTGAAGATCCACCTCTTTTTCTTTTGGAAAAATTCATTGATCTTAATTTATTTTCAAGGAGGATGGAAATATTAAATCACATTTTAAAAGAATAATTTATGCACCATTTCATTTATTTGTGTGTATTTATTTATCTTTGTTTTCATTCATCTTTGTCAAGTATATATAAATATACAATAGTTAGGAGACATCATTTTGCAATTCCCATAAATAGTAAAAATCATTTTTGTCCCGGCCCGCGGGACAAATCAACGGAGACTCCGAGCTATCCAGCGAAGGAATGAGACATAGACACGGGTAAAGGGATAACTGTGCACTTTATTCTGCTAACATGGCTTCTCTGCGGCTTCTTCCGCTGAGCTGGTTACAATCAGCTCTTTTATAAGCAGGGAAAGGGGAGGGAAAAGGGAAGTGCCTTAAGGTTTAGGTGTCAGTACATGATTGGATAGTTTGAGATCCTAGGCGTGGTGACTATTCCCGCGCGCGGGAATTTTGTGGCGAGAACTTAGGAAGAAGGAGAAGACAAAGAAAGAGAAGGTAGAGAAGGCCATGATAGTTATATTCATACAACATCGCCCCCAACACATTTTTCTGATCCTTCAAATTCTTTATAACTATGTTATACCTAAAGAAGAAAACCTGAGACATTAGCAACATAATATAGTTTTCAGGACCAATTTTTAGTACTTACATATTTCAAAGGATGAATACATTAAAAAGAGTTGAGTCTAATTTATTTTTACTTGTTACAAAACAACACATGAAGCATTCCTAGATCACCTCAAAATCAAACATTTTAACTAACAGACCATTAGGCAAAAGTGTGAATTGTTTCATTTATTCTGGGTTAAAGGGTGTTGGATTTTTTTAAATTCCTACTTTGAGTTTTGGGAAGGGAAATCCATCTAAAGGTTTTCCACTTTAATATTAAGATTGCTATCTCCTGAGCATGAAAACTTTAATATTGACTAAGAAATGGATGATCACTGAGGATTTTCCTTCATACATATCTCTGAGGGTATATTAAAAAATGTGAATTCTCATATATTTTATAAGAGTTGGTCTATGAGTAAAATAATTCTCATACATATTTCAATGAAAGGCTTCCTGAGATTGAATTATCTCATATTCCCCAAAATGCTTTAAATTTTAGTAAAGACATCCTGTCTTATTTCCTGTTTTGGAATTATTCCTTTACTGAGTTCTCTTGTGCACACCAAGACTGGAGACCTGCTGAATGTTTATGTGATTCCAGTGGCATTTACTCTATCATTTAAGAATATTTTTAAATAAATAAATGCATTTCCATATGGATTATATTGCTATAGAATATGTCCTTTGGGTGAGTTCCCTGGTTTGTTTAAAGGTTGATACCATGAATGATGACTCTTTCAAGTTTGATTCTTTTATGCTGTGTGTCTTCCCACATCAAGATAGGACTGAGGTTTGGTGAAAGGCTTTCCTATGTACATGGCATTCATGTGGTTTCTCTGTAGTGTGAATTGAAATATACTGACTGAAGGATGAAGGGTACCTGAAGGCCCTTCCATACTGATTATAGACACAGGGTTTCTTTCATTTGTGAGCTCTTTTATAGGAATACAAGTTAGCAACCTGGCTAAATGCGTCCCATGTTTACTATATTTATAGGTTTTCTCTCCAGTGTGAGTTCTATAAATATCAGTTCTCTGGTGCTTTCCCACATTCTTTACAATGGCTTCTCTCCAACATTAAATTTCTCATTGTTTCAGTTTGCCAGAGGCTGCCAATGCAATATACCAAAAGTGTGTTGGGTTTTACAGTAGGGATTTATTGGGGAAAAAGCTTACAGTTATGAAGCCATGGAAATGTCCAAATCAAGGCATCAGCAGAGATTCTTTCTCACCAAAGTTTAGCTGCTGGTGATCCTGGACACCTTCCTCTGCCTGCTCTGTCTGTGTTTTCCTTTCTCCTCGAGCTCAGCTGCGGTGATCAGATATAGGGCTGATCTCTTCCCCTCTCATCCAGGCCTCATTGCTTCAGCTTTAGGCTGCTCTGCTGATTCCACCCTCCAGCCTCTCTCAGCCACTTGGTTTCTCTGTCTTTCTGTGGCTGCAGGTGATCCTGCAGTATTTTCTCATGAGGCAGGTAAAATGGTGGCTCTCTTTCTCTGTCTTCTACTCTGTTTATATAGGACTCCAGTAAAAGGATTAAAATCAACCCTGGGTCCCACAATCTAATCAAAAGTTTCCATCTGAAAAGGGTATACAGGAATAAGGATGGGTTCACTTTAAGAGCAAGATTTTCTGAGGTTGACAAAAGACTCAAACCAGGATGCTCATGTTGTCTAAGTTTAGAATATAAACTAAAGGCTTCCCTATATAGATGACATTCATATGATTTCCCTCCAATGTGAATTTTCTCAAGTTGATTAAATGATGGCCATTCCATGAGGGCTTTTCCACATTGGTCACATAGGGGTTTTCATACATGTGCGTTAATCTATGTGAGTCAATGCAGAACTCTCAGGGAAACCTACAGTGAAATCATTACATTCAAAATTTTCCTCTGCAGTTTGAGATCTCTGCTGTTAGTAAAGAGATGAGAGGTTGTTAAGGGTGGGCTCTCAAGCCTTTATTCATTATTTTCTCTACATATGGATTCTAGGCTGATTATTTAGTGAGAACCTCCTCTTAATACCTTTCCCATGTTAGTTACTGAATGGTGAATTACTCTCGTACATGCACCTAGATTTCCTATTTTGTAGCAGCTCAACTACAAAACTACCTGATTGATTTTCATGACTACATTATATTACAAAGACTGGGTCCATAAGCCAGGCTTAATCAAATGTAATATCATAGGAACTGCTATTATGATTTTCAATTCAAGTCAGGTTCTTCTCTAAATACAAGTTATCTAAAACTTTCTCCTGGTACAATGCTTCTTCCAAACTCAAATTGCAGCCAGATGCTTATACTGAATTCATGACATTCCTATTTGGCTGACCAGTTTTCAAACCATGAAGCCTACCATTGACATGATGGTGGAAGTGTCCTTCTTACAGTTATTTTGCATGGCTATCATTACTTTTATTTTTTAACCCATCTTTCCCTGCTTGGAATCATTGCATATAATAAATTTTTAGAGTGATATTAGTAGGATGAAAATGTTGACAGAGAGCCAAAGTAAATATATTTCAAATACTTGCCCTCAAGATGGTTAATTTCATGTATCAACTTGGCTAGGATAGCATTTCAAGGTCTTAGGTCCAACAATCCCTGACCCAATTGTTACCATGGGAGTATTTCATAGGTTGATTAACATGTACAATCAGTTGATTGTATCTATAGTTGATTGCATCAAAAAAATCAATGGAGATTGCTCTCAGCAGTTTGGCTAGTCTCATCTAATCAGTTGGATTTAGTGAAAGGAATGGAAGATTTCAAGACTCAGAGAGAAAAATTTCTGCCTTTACTTCAGCTATCCAGTTTCCCCTGGGGAGTTCAACTTCACAGTTATCAGAGATTCCACTTTGAACCTTGCCCTGCAGTACTAAGACTTACTGAGTTCCCACAGCCACAGGAGGAAATTTTTATAAGAAATATCTTACTATTTATTTATATCCTATTGATTGTGTTTCTATAGAGAACCAGGATTAAAACAGCCCTTAAATGGAAGAAAAACAAGAAATAGAGGAATAAACCAGCTTCTGGAAAAACATTTTAGAACATTGCCAATTGGGAAGGATTTTCTGGATTAAAATAAGAGAAAAACAAAATGAAGATGGGATGTTGGGGAGGTAAAGGAAGGGGAATTCATCACAGTGGAGGACCAGGAAAAATGCCATTATGGAATCATTACCTACAATATGGTCATGTGGATTTCTTACTGAGGCAAAGGTATTTACAGAGACATATATGAATATAAATGGATAATGCAGATATAAAGGCATTATCTTTAGAATTTTCCCCTAATATCCTCAGTGCCATTTCAGAAAATATTACTCAAGGAAATCTGCAGTTGACATTACCAAGATCCAGCATTATCACTTCCCAAGTTCCTCCTCATTTTGAAGGACAGGTTCCTTTAGCTCACCTGGACTATTACCTTGGAGAAATCCTCTTCCTACAATCCACATATTGGCTCATTGCTCCAATGGGGAAATCAAATCTGATTTTCAGACAGATACCCTATACATAGATTGTGAGTTTTGTTGAGAGGAGTGCATGATTTTCAAGGCCAGGGTTGTCTACAAAGAAAAAAAAAGATTACTGGAGGTTTATCTAGGAGCACCACCTTGAAAATAGAAATGCAGGGCACACAGAGCACCATGACAAAGAAACTCCAGTATTCGGGTTGATGATGTCTATGTCCAGGTCCAATGACATTGTGTAGAATCTTCAATGATTTAAATCAGAAAGAAATTAACTTATTTCTAAAATGAATCCAATAAACATAAGTCCCACCAGAATACTATACAAATGCATGGAAAAGGATATGATTCTTATTTTTATCACTCTGCTATCAGACCCCACCATAGTTCTGAGAGCAGAAAAAGAACAGTCTTTAATCTAATTATTTATTCAGTCAAAAAATATTCATTGACTTCCCAGCTCCATTCTGTGTACTGAGGATTGAGTAGCAAGAAAGGTTTTACATTGTGGTGAGGAACTCTATATTCTAAAAAGGTGAAAAATTACTTTTAATTAAATAAGAAAGAAATTTCCTTCCTATAGATGTAAGTGCTATGAAACATTCAGTGCAAGAAGAGCAGTGCAATATGGGGAAGCTACTCCAGATTCTTCTGGGTATATATATAAAATGAGTGTTGAGAGAATCACCTAGAGTTACCAGGTGATTGATATTTTCCAGCATTATATCTTTGAACAACTTTCACATGGATATGCCAAGCAGGGGCCACTCTTCCTCAGTGGAATCTATAGCTACATCATCAAAGATCATTGATTCCTTTAACATAGTGCCTATTATCATTAATTTAGGGCCATCCTGTTGAGCGTCCAAAGGACACCAACATGGTTAATGAGTTAAGCACTTCCCACATACATCTCTTCTATAAACACACAGCATTAATGGAAGATGGAATAAATTAGTGTAAATGTTGTAGAGGAGAATACTTTTTCTTTCTTTTAAACATACACCTTGAAATAACATCAAATTTATAGGCAAGATGCAAAGAAAACAGAACTCCAAAATAACCCCAATGCAGATACCCAGATTTATTGACTGTAGGATTTTGCAACAAGTAAACTCATTCTATCTATCTATCTATCATCTATCTATCTCTCTATCTATCTATCTATCTATCATCTATCTGTCTATCATCTCTATATATACTTCTATCTTATAGCTATCTATCACTTAGCTATTTTCTAAATATTTGAAAACAGTCTGCTGGGATCATGCTCCTCAAACACGTCACACTTCCATCATAGTTTACTGAGGACAAGGACACTAGTGTAATAACCATATTAACCACTTACATCAAGTTAAAGAAATTTAACATTGATATAAAGAATACACTCCATATTCAAATTTCTTCAGTTGTCCCATAATTCCCTTGGGGAATTTGCTCCTCCACTACTAGTTGCAGTCCAGGACCATATATTACATTTAGTTGCCTGGTTTCTTTAGTCTCTCTCATTTTTTAGTTGTGGCAAAATATATATAATATAAATGTTCCCATCTCAACTACTCCATACTCCATATATTAATATGCATCAGTGTCATTAATCATATTCACAATTTTATGCTATCATCATCACCATCCATTGCCAAAACATCCCATCACCCCAAGCAGAAACCCTGCTCTCATGAAGCATTAACTCATCATTCCCCTCCCCTCCCAATGATAACCTGCACTTTTCCCCTGTATCTGTACTTGCATATTTTATTTATTTCATATAAATGGAATCTTACAATATCTGTCTTTTGTGTTTTTCTTATTTAACTCAACATGGTATTTTCAAGTTCCTCATTTTTGCATGATCAGAATTCATTCATTTTACAGTTGAATAATATTCCATTGTTTGTATAAACCATTATTTGTTTATCCATTCATCCACTGAAGGACATTTGGATTGCCTCCATCTTTTGTCTAATGTGAATAATACTACTATAAATATTGGTTTACAAATATCTGTTCCAGTTCTTGCTTTTAATTCTTCAGGAAATATATCAAGTTGTGAGACTAATAGGTCATAAGGTGGTTCCATATTTAATTTTCTGAGGCAACACCATGTGGTTTACAATAGGTGCTACAGCATTTTATATTCCCAGCAAGAGTGTACCATGATTCCTATTTCTCTCATTCTACACCAGCATTGCTTAATGTGTGACCCACTAAAAGAGGGTAGGCCTTAATCCAATTACTGGAGACTTTATAAAGAGAAAGCCCTATGGAGGAGCTGGAAGCCAGAAATCAATAAGAACCTGGAAGAGAAAGGAGAAGGTATCAGTATATGAAGGCAAAACCAAGGACCCAAGTTGTCAGCCGGAATGCTATCAACCCAGGCAGTGAGGAAGACTCCTAACCTCTGAAACTGGGATCCAATAAATTCCCATTGTTTAAGTCAATCCATTGTGTGGTATTTATTTTTGTAGGTGTGAAAAAACGACATTGTATTGGAATGAATGGGTTTCTAAAAGGGAAAGATATGCTGTGGGAAGGCCATAAAGATGACCATACATTGAGTATAAATTGGGAAAGATAAAACTTTAAACACATAATCAAAAATTGTCAATATACATGGGAAGAGTTAAAATAATTAGAAACTGTTAGCTCCAGGAAGTAGGGCTGCAAAACATGGAGAAACAGAAAAGGCAGAACACTGCTTTTTGTCATCCTAGGCCTTGGTGTATTTTCAATGTTTGAAAGAAGAATACTTTATTTTGAGCCATCAGAAGGGAAAAGCTTTGGAAAAATGGTTTGTTTAGCACCATTGTCAAGGTACCTCCTGCATTACAAGCTTGGCAAACACCCTGGGACAACCTCTGTAGTGGTTGGGCAATTTGATGTAATTATGAATTCCAAAAATATAATTGGATCATGCTTGTAAACTGATCTGTTAATCTCACATGATTAAGTAATGATTAGGGCATTGACTGGGCCATGTCAGTAGGGCATTGAGCCCCACCCCTTGGTAGGTGGGGGAAGAAAAATAAAAGGCATCACAAAGAACAGAGTTGCAGCAGTTTTTGAGAAGCAGTTTCGATGTTGGAGTTTTGACATTGGAGAGAAGGCCCCAGGAGAAGAGAAGTGAGCCATTTGCCTGATAGTCTGCAGCTAACCTTGTGGAGGAACCAGAGTTACTAAGCCTGGAGAGAAATGCAGCCCCAGGAAGAGAGGAACACAAGAAGCCTGAACCCTGGCAAACATCAGCAGCTGTCTTACTCCAACACGTGGCAATGGACATTGGTGAGAGAAAAGAAACTTAACCCTTTATGTCCTGGTAACTGTGAACTACCACAAATAAATACCCTTTATAAAGAGCAACCCATTTTTGGTATTTCACATTAGCACCCCCTTGGCTGACTAATACAGCCTCTCTTGGCAATGTCTGTTTTCTTGTTTGAGCAGAGATGCATTTGTTTATTAATTAAATCATTCAGTGGCTGTATTCGCCTTGTTCTGCAGTAGTTTTTAGCTTGGTGGTATGGAATCTAGAAGCCAGTTTAGAACCAGTGCCTTTCAAACTTTTTCTTACATATGTATCTGTGGGATCTTGGTAAATTGCTGATCTTGACTCAGTCTGTCTCAGGTGGAGTCTTTGATTCTATCTATTTTCTTTTTTTGTTTTGTTTTGTTTTTTACCAAGCTGCCAGGTGATGCTGATGCTGCTGACCCAGGTTCCATACATACATGAATAACAAGGCCCTACTTTGGGTCTCCACTCCTTAGAGAAGGGGTTTCCAAGCATTGATAGCCTATAGAAATCACTTGGAGGCCTTTTAAACCTCTGAATGAACAGGCCAACACAAGGAAACTTAGATCAGTGTATCTGGTGATGGGACTCGGGCATCAGAATTTTGAAAGTTCCCTAGATGACTTCATTGTGCAGAAAAGATTGATATCCACTGCCTCAGAGTGTTTGAAGAAACACAGGAAATATCTACCTATAAAAACGTGCAGGTAGTCACAAGAACAAAAGCATATATTTTAATCAAAGAATACTCTTTTCTTAAGTATATTTATAAATTTTAACAAAGACATCTTTCTCATGCTTATTTTATTTAAGAAGGTTTTTTAACAATTTATAAATTCCAAAAATAGACGTTGATTATGTTTGTAAACTGGTCGGTTCCTCTGGGTGTGATGGCCTTTGATTTTATTAGATTTAGCTGAGATGCTTTGATTAAATTATGTTAAGATTAGGGCCTGCATTGTTGAGTCCCTGCCCCCCTTGGTAGGTTATGTAAACTGATGCTCCATCAAGGACACATGGGAGTAGACACACAGAAGAACAGCAAAGTGGAATAGAAACAGCTCCATAGACACAGCAGAGGCCCTGGGAAGAGAGATGAGCCTGATAGCCTACAGCTGCAGCTGACCCCGATGAGAAACAAGCCCCAGGGAGGGAAATTAGCCTTATGCCAGTCTACAGCTGAGATGGGAGGAAGCTGGGACCACAGAGCCCTCAGAGGGAGGCTGATCCCTCACAGAGACCAGCGGCCACCTTGCTCCAACACTCATTATGTCTTTGTGACTGTAAGTTTCTACCCCAATATAAATAAATACCCTTCTTATTGGGTATTTCTGGTATTTTACATTCAGCACCCCTTTGGCTGACTAATACAACAATAATCATTCAAAACAAAATTACCATTTGGGAATTATGAGAAGGAAAACCCATGAATCCCATGCAAATGTAAGTTTCAATTCTTAGAATGTAATAAAATTATGTAGTATATTTTGGTAGGCACTTAATTTTGCTACTGTAAAAAAAGAAAAAAAAATTATAAAACTGGATTTCCACTTTCCTTAAGATAGTTAATACCCTCACCAACTTGTCCTAGTGAGCACTGTATGACCTCTGGCCTAGCACTCCCCTCTTCCATTCTCTATCAATCACTTGTTTTATTTTGTCACAACATTTGTGTCCATAAAAATTTTCATATTTTTCCATATGTCCTTTATTTTTTTAATTTTTAAAATTTAATTTTAAAGAAGCTTTAGATTACATAAATATTACATTAACAATATAGGGGATTTTCATACCCCACCCCCCCAACACAATTTCCCCCATTAACATCTTTCATTAATGTGGTGCATTTGTTACAATTGATGAACACATGTTGAGACATTGCAACTAAGCATGTTTATAGTTTACATTGTCATTTATACTTTGAACCACACAATTTTATAGATTTTGACAAGATGTATGATGACTTGTATCCATCATTGCAATATCATGCAGAATGATTCAAATGTCTCAAAAATGCCCCATTTTACACCTATTCTACCCTCCTCCTCCCCTCAGAACCTCTGTTGACCAATGCCTTTATATCAACAAGTTCTTTCATTACTATAATAATAATAAGTCTACTTTTGTCCATAGTTGCACTTCTCCTTTACATTTTTTCATTTTTCTATCTTGAGGATTTGGGGATGTTGATGCCCACTCTGCTTCTGATTGAAAGAGAGCTTAGATCCCATGGGCAGATGGATGAAACTGTCTTGCTTGTAGTAGCAGATACTCTTTGTTTCTTGGGATGGGTGTTGTCCATCATCATCCTTTTTTTAATTTGGCCTGGGTGAGTCTGATGAATAGAAGAGTAGGTGTTGATTACAAATCTGCTATGATTCAGGGCTCACCCAGCATATGAACATTTGGAAGACTTAAGTCTCTGGGACATATATATAATGGGTATAGTGCTAATTACAGGTTCAACTAAGGGGGTCAGAAGATGCATGTGTAGGAAAATTATAAATGAGTCCAACTCTGATATATTGGGGGAGGAGGGTTATTATATATTCCAAGGCAAGGCCCTCTGATGAGGTGCCAATTTCTTGGGGATGTCTCTCCTACCTATAGTGTCTAGATGACTCTAGAGGCCCCAGGAGCACCCCTTCTTGAGGTACTGTATACTGTGGCAGACAGTGAGATCCTTCTGAGATGTGCATAACTGTAACCTCTAGAATGACCTCGCAACTCACTTTGAAATGTCTTAGCCATAAAAACTCACTGCATTTAATATTTCCCCCATTGGGTCAAGACCTTTCTCCAATTGCATCATTAGTTGGCACTTGGTCTTAATCCCTTGGTGCAAGAGAGTCTAATCCTGGGAATCATGTCTTATGTCATAGGGAAGGCACTGCATTTATATCCTGAATTTGGCTTAGAGAGGGGCCACATTTGAACAACAAGAACCATCAATACCTAACTCTTAGGCAATACAGATAACCAGGCCAACTTTTGATTTCACGAGAACAAGGTTTGAAAAGTAATCATATTAGGTAAAATGTGAAAAATATTTAAAAATAGGACTTAAGTCTAACTGACTCATGTCACTGTAAGATATTGCCTTGTCTTTCTGCTGTACCTTTACCCCCACAGCACAGTCTCTGTTATTTCAAATGAAAATTCATCTCTCGATCATGGGCATGGTACCCTCAGTCACCTGGCCTATGACAGCTTTTGCCACCCTCACCCTGGATGTAACATAATGTGTTCACACCAATCTGGACCATGACTAGCCCACAACCCTCATGCTCATCATACCTACTGAGCACTCTTACCTGCTCTGGCACCACATCATTCAATGCTTGTGATAGGAACCCTCACTGCTCAGATGTCCCCTGCTCAGTAGGCCTTGCCTGACCTCTACTTCCAAGAGCCCACTTTGTCCCAAACCCTACACTCCCTACCCTTCCTTGCTTATTCCTCTCCACAATGCTTAACATCTCCTGGCATGACATATATTCTGTTTAATTTCCTTTCAAATCTTCCCTTCTCTCCTAAATTATCTGCTCCACAGGGACAGGAACATATTTCCCTTATCATCACTGATCTATCCCCACAACCAAGACCAGTTTCCTTTTTCTATTTTGAGGAGAAGTTATGGTACTTTATCAGCCATTTATCTCATGTGGGTCACCCAGATGTTCAGAGTGTCACTTGCTGCTTCCTTCAGTAGTCATCATTAACTTCAAATTTCTACTCACTGTCTACCACAGGAACATTATATATGATTAAAATTATTTATTTTAGTTATACCAGCTGTTTCCTTGAGAGAGGAGCTCCTTGCTGCTCCCTCAGCTTTCCTTTGAACTGTGTTAGTTGAAATGAAAGCAGGAGTGAGAAAGCAATGAGGGGAGCACTGGTAGAGATTTCCTGATATTGTTCAAGAGGGATTTCTTCCTGCTTAGTAAACTCATATTGCAGAACTCTTGCATGGGAATGAAATTATCTCCATGTGAATAAAACATTTTTAAATTTTTATTCATTATTATTTTCAAGTATACCATTGGATAATATAAATATTGAGGAGCACATGGTCCTGGAGTCAGATCTAGAGATCAAAGCCAAATCCCAGGAAAAGATAGTATCCCAGGTAATACCTTGGTTGGAATGTACTTTTATTAGTCAAAGGGCAAGAAAAGCCCTTCCTTCCTATACCATGAATATGTTGGGTAGTTAAGGCCATTTCCTTACCTCTCTTCAAGGCTTCGTTACTGCCTCAGTTGTTATCACCATGGTAGAGAACGCGACTGGAGAGGGATTCTGCAAAATCCAAGCCATTACATATGATAATTACACTGCTGAGGCAGCTTGTGATGTCGCTGATGATGCAGAATGCTAAACAGTCATAAGGACACCCATGATTTTAACCATGGGAGTATTCCTATTCCTTAGAATTCTCCTCTGTTATATTCACAGATCTCAGTTGGGAACAATTAAATTTATAACTGCACTCAAGATCACCTCTCTGTGTGCAAGATGCTTCTATCATCCTGAGCACTTGTTATTTACAATGTGCTGACTAAGGCACCTAAGAAATCTCCCTCCTCACAAATAACCTCAGCCCAGTATCCCAACAAATACATTCCTCTACCAGCCACCCCTGTTTTGTGGAGGATACCACACTTCATGCAGATCCTCAGGGCAAACTCTCAGTGTTAACCTCCTATCTGCTATTTTCTCTTTCACCCACAGTCATCAACAAGTCTCACATCCTGTGTCTGATCTTGTCACTGTGTCTCAATCCACAAGTTGCCTGCCTGGGTCTCACCCTCACCATGCTCAGCGTAAAGTCATGGTCAGAGTCCCAAGCTGGACTCTCTGTTTTACCTTTTCCTCTACATTGCAGTCATTGTCATTTGGAATTAAAATTCTTTTCTCTACCATAACGAGTGTCCTCAGCCATTGACCCATGTCAGCATTTTGCTCCCTCACCCTGCATGTGATTAACTGTGTTCCAGACACTCTGGACCCTGGCTGGTCCTCACAGCCTCATGCTCATCACCCCTACTGTGTGCTATCACCTGCTCTGACCCCTCATCCTTCAATGCTTGTGCCAGGTACCCTCTCTGCTCACATAGCCTCTCCTCAGTTAGAGATTGCCTGATGTCTACATATGAGTCCCCACCCCATTTCTTCCCCCAAATTTGTACTCCCTCCCTTCCCTGCTTATTCTTCTGCATCATGCTTAACGTTTCCTGACATGCCTTGTATTCTCTTTCTTTTCAAATCTTCCTTTCTCTTCTACATTATCAGCTCCAAAGTGACAAGGATATTCTTTATTATAATCACTGACCTATCCCCATAACTAAGCCCAGTTTTCTTTCTCTATTTCGAGGAGAAGACATGGAGCTTTATTGGTTCATTTAAGTCATGTGGATGCCTCAAATGCTGAGTGTCACTTACTGTTTTCCTCAGTAGTCATTAGAAACCTCCAATTTCCACTCACTGTCTCCCATAATATCAGTATACATGACTAGAATTATCTTAGTGATGCCAGCTGTTTCCCTGGGAAAGAGCTCCTTGCCACTCCCTCAGCTTTCCTTTGAGGTATGTCATTTAATGGAAAGCAGGAGGGAGAGATGGATGAGGTATGGGGAATGGAGATTTTCTGATATTGTCCAAAAGGGATTTCTTCCTGCTTAAATAATTCATATTGCAGAACACTTCCATGAGAATAAAAACATCTCCATGTGAATATATCACTTTTCAATTTTTATTCTTTATTATTTTCAAATATATCATTGAATTATTGAAAATTCTTTTTAAGTATTCTGGTTAACTTCTTCCCAAAAAAAGATGAAAATTCTCCTAGATTTTTATTTTAAACTATTAAAAAAAAGTAAGTGAAATTTACATTTACTTTTAACTTAGGTTTCTTTGGAATATAGTCTTGTAAGTTTATATTGCTTTTATCTTAAAAGACTCATGAATGAACTACACATATGTTCAACTATAATTATGTATGTAATACATTTTATGTAGATGAGAACAGGAAAAGAAACTATGCTTATTAGGTCAACATAAAATTATGATATAAATATATGAATAGAGAAATAAATTTATGAACAGACATAAATCTCTTAAGTATGTGTACAAGCTCATCAGTAGTAGTAGTTTCTTTCATGTTGAGTTTCTGATAAGAGAAAGTCCCATATTTCTAGAGTGTTACTCAAGTCCAAACTCTGTGTGATTGAAGGAGGAATTCACCATGGAAGAAATCAGTTGTGTCTCCAGGAGGTGATGGTAGAGGAACTCCAGCCCATGGAGGGCGTTCCCTTGATCCACTGGCCTCAAAAACTCTCAATGGAATTGGACAGGGTCATTCCAGCCTGTTGGCTCTGCAGGGCTGAGAGGAGCAGAAGTTCAGTGTTGCTTGAAGTTTGCCTGAGGCCCAGTCCTGGAGGAGGGACAATCAGGGAGTGGATGGGTTTCCAAACACACTGAATTTGGAAAAGGGTCTGGTACTGAACTGGATCACATGACCTCTTTTTGGGACTCCAGTGCTTTTAGCATCTTCCTTATCACAAGATTGTTTGGAACATTTGGACCCTCTTCCTTTAGTTCTAGGACCACCAAAGTTAATTCCTTCATAAACATTGCTGTTGTTCCCTTTCCTTTCTGTAGGTGTCAGTAAGGCAGGGCATTATTAAAGATACTCTCTGCAGCTAAGCATCCCCTAGAGATGACTTAGTCTCTACATACCTTTTGTGAGCAGCACTCATCCAATCAAGAAGTCGATATTTCTTGTCAATCAGGGTAGCTAGTGTGTCTGCAAGCTGCTTGTCACATTTTCTATAAAGTCAGCTTCTAACAGACTTCTCAAGTCTGAACAATAGGAGACCCATCAAAATGCTGAAGAAATATTGAAACGCCCCTGAGTTCCACTGGAGACTGTGGAATGTGAGGTAAGGACTAGTGTCATTGTGCTCCATCACCAACTCTCAAAGAGTCCCCAGGATCATCCAAAAGACAAGCTCCACAGAGGGCAACAGGCCCTCCGTGGCACTGATGCCACCACAGGACTCTGCCCAGTAACCCTGTATCCACAACAAACCCCAGAGAACTCCCTAACATTCTGCCTGGAATCCACAAGCAACTGACAGCCCAGCTGATCATCAGTGAGCTAGTCAGTGGGATAAAAATACTGAAAATAAAATGTGCTTATCTCCATTACACTCTCATGAGCAGTCTTCTGTTTTTCTCTCTTATTGTTTGTTTAAAATTGATGTAAAATTTTAATACAATTAAATGTACTGATCTTAACTGAATGACATCAAAGTTTTCAAACCTTTCATCCCCTTCCCCTACAGTATCCAATAATCATATCAAAATAGGATCATTTTCAATAATATTGAAAACCATCCTGGTACACTTCAATCAACAACCACGTCCCAACATATTCATCCTCGTTCTGATTTTCTATCCTCATACATTCCTTTTGCCACATCTTGAAATTCATAAAAATGAAATAAATTGGACTTTACATTTTGGTTCCTGCATTGTTTGCTCAAAATATTGTTTTGAGATTCATTTTTGTTGTTTGGTGGATAAGTAGTTCCCTTGTTTTTTATCATTGAGTCCTCTGTCATTGAATGGCTGTATTATAAAATATTTATTCATGCTCCTCCTGGTGGTATTTGGGTCCTTCAAATTTGAGGTATTATGACACAAAGGTATTATGAGTATCCACTACATGTCCTTAATATAAGGACATGTTTTCCTTTCTCCTGGGTGATCGAAAAGGAAAGCTTAATCCCAAAAGATCCTTCACCTTCCCCTAATTGCTGCATCGTGTCAGCTGCATTTGGGATATTTGGTTCCTCTATACTTCTTGATGTACTCCCATCACTTCTCCTCCTCATTCTCCTTTTTCTTTCTATCTTCTGGATGCTCTAGCCTTTTGATCTCAGTCTCCTCTGCTGGTTCCTGTTTTTTTTTTCCCAAAAATCTCTCAGCATTAGTTTTCCCCAGGGCTTCAACTTGGCCCTCGTTCCTTCCTCAGAAACTCATTCACTTACTGAGCATGTGATCACTCTTGGCTTTAAGCACCATCTAGACTGGCATGATACTAAATATATTTACCTAACCTAAATTTTTCCACACAGTCCAGATTTACACAGTCCTGTGTCCAGAACATTCCACTCTGTGTCTACTGTGCCAACACCAAACTCCAGACTCCTTCCTAAACTTCCTCTCCCTTTTCCTTGTACAATACTTCCTCTCCCTTTTCCATGTACAGCAGTTGCCCCCTGGTAGGTGTTCAGGCTAAAGCTTCATGATCCTTCTTGACTTCTCTCTTTCCGTGTCACATCTATCCTTCACCTCCTGTGCCCATCTGGCCCCTACTCCTTGGCCTCCTCCTTTCTTCCCTTGTTAGAGCCAACTTTATCTCTGAGAGGATGACCATGGTTGCCTCCTAACATCCTCCTTCTACTGCCTCAGCCCTATAATTTCTTAATTCATGAAAAAAAAGTATATTTTTCTGTTTGCAGTGTTTTATATATATGCCTTAAGTGAAAGTATGGATGACATATGAATGAAGAAAAAATTATTATTCATGATAATGAGAGAGTATCATTGTTGATAATTTTTCTTCCTATCCCATCACTTGCTTAGAGAGTAGTTCCAAAATCTCCTATGAGCATTTGGTTTTCACCCTTACGTGTTGTAATACTGTCAACTCGCGAAGACCAGCAAGTAGGTGTACATCAATTTGAATTTGCTATGTTTTCTGGTAATTTAGACATTATAACATTATGAAATGACACCACATTTCTGGTACTTTCTTTTTAATATGTTCTGTATTTTCTGTTCTCATACTGACACAAAACTTGCTGATAGTTGTGTTTTTCTGTAATTATATAAAATCCACATTTTACTGCCGAATTTACTTTTATTCTTGGATAATTTTTTTAATGATGTATCTGGGATTGAACCCAGGATCTCATACATGGGAAGCAAGCACACTTCCATATGATTTATACCTGCTACCCCTTAATGGGCTTTAAAATAAAACACATTGGTCTTTTTTTAAAATCCCTTTGAAAATTTTGATTAGGTTGGAACATTGATATGAATATAATTAAGGTTCAAGTTTAAATTTAATCTTCTTTATTTCCCTTCAGTATCTATTTGTCCTCACTGTTCAACACTGCTAGTTTACTCCTGAATGACTTCTTTAGCACTCATAGTTTTTATGCAATTCTGTCTCATGTATTTATTTAGAAGATATGCATTGTTTTCATATTCTTTTAATAGTTACCTATGACATAGACATCAGTTTTCATTGCCTTATCAGATCTAAATTTAACATAATCTACTATCCATTTCCAGGATGGTGCATCATTTCAGTAGGATAAGTTGTAAGGTTTACTGAGAAATCATGCAGGAAATAGAGATTTCCATTATAACTACCCAT
>JAQZBX010028511.1:0-27784 GCA_029593785.1 Cabassous unicinctus | reverse complement strand
CATAAAGTGTTAAGTTTCTTCTCTCACCACAGTCCACTGCCACATGTTAGAGCAAGACAGCTGCCGGCGTTTGCCAGGGTTCAGGCTTCTGGGGTTCCTCTATTCCCGGGGCTGCGTTTCTCTCCGGGCTTATCTCCTGTTTCCTCCACAAGGTCAGCTGTAGACGATCAGGTGAACAGCTTGCTTCTCTTCTCCTGGGGCCTTCTTTCCAACATCAGAACTGCTTCTCAAAAGACTGCTTCAACTCTGTTCTTGGCCTTGCCTTTTATATTCAATTCCCCACCCACCAGGGGGTGGGGCTCAACACCCTACTGACTGACATGACCCAGTCAACGCCCTAATCATAATTCAATCATGCCCAGATTAACAGGTCAGATTACAGGCATGATCCAATTATATTTTTGGAATTCATAATTACATCAAATTCCCCAACGGTTATACCACCTATATTAGTTAAGGGAACACTAGCTCCTCTAACAGACTGTTGGAAGTGAAGATTTACCAGAATCTCAAATTGACCTGGTGCCCAACATAAAATATTTTGTGAATGGTCATTGGATTCACTTCAATTGAAGAATAGGGATAATTGTTCTTATTTGGACAGTTATTCACTCAACTTAGTCAATTATTAATGATTTACCAAATACTTGTTCTGTGCAGAGTCTTCTTTTGGATACAACATGGGACTAGAAATGAACCAGGAAAAGTCCTGCCCTTAAACATAAAGGGAACAAGAAGAGATAATACAAGAGGGATGATATTCTGACATCCTACTAAAATGTGAATGTGTTTTATTTTTCTTCCCATCAGATAAGACTCAATAACTTATGAATGGCAAGTATCATGCCTTCTTAGACAAAGAAAATTTTTGTATGAGATTTTGAGAAGGGCTTTCTTATTTCTTCAGTATCACAAGATGATTTGTACATGAGTCAATGATCCAGTCCAAACAGCCTCCACAGATAACTCTATTTGCTTTTTCTGATTTTAAGTGGATGCAGGCCACATAGTTAAATTATATATTCAATAAACCTGATACTTGACTCCTCTTGTCATGGCTTGACAGTATCCTTAAACTTCAATGGACCAGAAAATACAATTACACAATTATTGCTCTTGACCAAGAGCAATAAAATTGATGGAAAAGGGTTAGCAAAGATAACATAACCAGAACCACATAACAACCAGGAGTACTATCTCTTTCTTACCAAAATTTAACTGCCACAAAATCCCCAATCAAACTAGTAATTCATGTAGATCATGTATATGAATACTAATTTTCTTGTCCCCCGGGAAGGTTCTAAATTACCAAGTAGTGAAGAGTTTATATATGATAATACTCCTTGAGATATTCTTTTGTGTTTTCACACTTTTCATAGCGCTCTTGAATGCATTTTATCTCAGGCTGATCTTCACCCCTGAAAGAGAGAACAGGGATATTACTTCTGTTTTACAAATGAAAAAATGGAGGCACAGAGTAATTAAAGAGTTACTCATTGTCATATGGCTTGTTAGTATCTGTACTAGAGCTAGAACCCAGGTGTTCTGACAAAAAATATTTTTTAGCATAGTGATTAAGAACATGGAAATTATCTGGGATCAGTCCCAGCCCTACCACTAGCAGCTGTGAACTTGTTCAAAGTTCATAACCCCTCTAAGTCTCAGTGTCCTCATTTATAAGATGGGGTTGATTGTAAAATCCACTTCCTAGCACCATTGTGAGCACTCAGCATGATGATGTGTGTATAATGCTGAGTGCTGTGCCTGGCACATAGGAAGCACTCAAAACCTGTTAGGCATCACTAAGGCTATTTCCCAGGCTGCACTACATACTGTGTTGTACTGGGGTTTGTATTATGAGTATGGAGTGTTGGAACTTCAGCAAATAAAAAGGGTAGTGAAGCATCATTGTCTTAAAACGGTGTCTGCATTTTACAGCAGGCAACTCTCATTCACCCAAACTGCTTTCCCCAGCAGGGTCTGCTCAGGACTGTTTGTTTCCTCCTCTCTGCTGGCAAAGGTTTTGCTTTTCACACATCTTTCAGCACAGCAGGCCATGGTGATTTTCCAAAGTTGTTCACATTTACCTTTGACCCCTGAGGAAAAAAGATAGTTGGACATGTCTGGGCATGCTTGGAAAGCTGGCAGCCTGGGACTTGAATTGTACCTTCTTTTGCACTTCTACCAATTGCGGTTCCACCAAGTTGTCATTTAAAATGCCTCACACATTTTCCGAGTGCAAGTTGGGATGTCAGGGAGCACATGTGCTGTGTAGGAGGTAGAATGGGTAGTTTTGTATGCCTGTTTCCTTGTAGGTATCTGTGGTCAGTAAAGACAGGCTACGATTGATTTTAGCATAGTATAAGTTAAAAGACATCTTCTTCATGATTCTGCTCACCTTGGATGAGGCTTCTAATTGCAGCAAAATTGAGTTGTCCAGATTTTGGCTAAGTTGATGTAGTGCCTGGCATGTGTTATGTTCAAAATTGAAATGGCAGAATGTTGTGGAAATTAGAAAGATCCTTAAACCGTTTGAGAAGAAGATCCCTATACTGAGAAGAGAAATCACCCTGCACTGGTTGCTCCCATTTTTTATTCAGTCCCTTATAGTTCACTCATTCATTTATGCATTTGTTTATTCTTCCATTCAACTAATATTTGTTGATGATGGGGCCATAATGGTGAGCAAAATGCAGGTACAATACATGCCTTCAAGAAGCTTATTGCCTAGTGCAAGCAATAGATATTAAAGAAATAATTACGTCAATATAGAATTATGGTTGTGTTATATTCAAAGACCTCTGAAAACAAGCCAAATGTCCATCAATTGATGAATGGATAAATAAAATGTGCATATACTCAAAACCATTGAATTGTACATTTTAAATGAGTGAATTGTATGGTATTTAATTATATCCAAATAAAGCTATTATATTTTTAAAAGACTTATGAGAGCACAGAAGGCCTTTGGAGCCAGAAAAGACTACCCTGAGGAAGTGATGATGCCTGAGTGGTGAACTTCAGGATGGGTAAGAATTATCTAGGTAAAGACTGGTTGGGAAGATGAAGAACGAATATTGCCTGCATCAGAGCAACTGTGGAGCAAAGGAGGAACAGAAAGAAGGCCAGAGTAGCTGGAGTTTGGGAGCAAGAAGAGGAGTGGTGCAAGGTGAGCTGGACAGATCATCATGGTCATCATTTACTGTGGGAGACACTGCTCCTCATGCAATATATGTATTATCGAATGAAATCTTCACCACAACCCCATGCTTTAGGAACAGTTATAGGCAGAGGGAAGATCATGTAGCTTTATAGACTATATTAAAAATGTTTTTCCTTGATCCTTAGAGCAGTTGGAGGGCAGTGAAGGGTTTTAAATGTGGGAAAGATGTGATCAGATTTGTATTTTAAAGACCCTTCTGGCTGTTGTATAAAGTGAAGTTTTGACTAAATAGGTCATAAGCTGTAGGAACCTGGGAAAAGGAGACTAAAGAAAGGTCCCTCTACAAGCTAATTTCTTCTATTCATAATCTGTTAATTTTTGTGGAATTAGTGCATGGACAGCATAGAGGAATGGAATTATTTAGAAAGTGCGGCAAAGTGCCTGTGTATAACATAAGAACTATTTGCCAAACACACGAACCACTAGCTCCTCCATTCAGTCAATTTTAGATAAATTAGCTATATCTGGTGGGGCAATGCTAGATAGAATGAGTTCCTTAGATAGTTCCCTTTACATATCAGGTTGATGAAAAAGATTTGAGTCATTTGACTTTTTTGATCTGGTACAAAGAGGCAATAGAATGTAGGAGATCAGGGTATGGGCTTTGGACTCAGACATGGCTCTGTAATTACATGCCAGGAGTTTGTCCTGATCCAGGTCTGAGTCACCAGAGTAAAGAGCCTATAGTCTGGCTAAGAGCATCACTTTAGAAGGGTTCCGTAACATTTCCCATTGTTCAGGGGTCTCAATCCTGAGTTGCATCACAATTCTTTACTATTTTAGAATGGCGGCAGCATTAGCTGAGGAGTGTTGGAATCAAAGAAGGTCCCTCCTGAGAACAAAGTCAGTAAAGACCCCTATGTCTTCAGATGAGCGACCTGCCTGCTGGTGAGGACAGCCACTTTCTCATCATGCTGCTGAGAGGACCCATTTCAGTAACACCAGGTCTTCCCCCCTAAAGGACAGTGAGATAGAGGGTTCCATTTGGAGGGAATGCAAAGTTTGGGAAGTGGGAATCATATCTACTTTTTCCCTTCCTCTTTGAGTTTAAGGATTTCACATGGGCCCCTCAATGCCCTTTCTGCAAGATTGAGGGTGTCTGAAGCATCCTATTCTCCACTTAGTTGTGGGCTGCTTATCTGCTCTTGTCTGAATGTTAGCAGCATGCTGACTGTACCCGAGGGTGTTGGAGTATGGAGCAAGGGGTGATAGAGAGGTGGTGGAGTGAGACAGGGAGTTATGTATGTGTGTATGGGGGTGGTGGTGAGGGGAGGGCAATCTCTAACCCCATATTTAATGTGATGGTTAAATTCATGTGTCAACATTGGCTAGGTTATGGTATCCAGTTGTTTGATCAGGCAAGCACTGGCCTGATTGTTACTGTGAAGGTATTTTGTGGATTTAAATCATTAGTCAATTCATTGCATTTATTGCTGATTATATCTATAATCAACAAAGGAAGTTGCCTTCAGCAATGAAAGAAGTCTCATCCAATCAGTTGAAGGCCTTAACAGGAGAACTTATGATTTCAGCAGTCAGAAAGAATTTCTATCTCTACTTCACAAAGAGATCAAGTAATGTGCCTGACATCACACAGATGTAAATGGCAGAAGTAGGATTTGAACCCCTGAAATAAGGCTGAAATACTAATATTTTCAAATAATTAACTTTTAGTATAGCTTGGTAGGATGGTCACTATGGTAGATGAAAGGTGGCTGTAAATTCTTTACTTCGCCTCCTATTGAAGGGTAGAAGCTAATTCTCCTCCCCTTGAATCTGGGCTGGTCTTAGTGACTTGTTTGGCCAACAGAATGCAGCAGAAGTGAGTCACTGAGCCTACAGGTGCCTATAGCAACAGCTGATACCTGAGAGCAATCACATGTGAGACTCCAGGTGGGACCCAGAACTACTCAACTGAGCCCAGTCAACCCACAGCGCCAGGAGAGATAATAGTGCATTGTTGTATTAAGGCCTAAATTCCAGGATGGTTTATTATGCTGCAAGGTAACCAACAGAGTCACCTTACTGAAAAGGTGATATTTTAACATAGACCTGAAGATGGTGAGGAAGGCATCTGTGCAGAAATCATCTGGGAGGAAGAACAAGTGGAAAGCTGAGGTAGCAGGAGGGTGCCTGGTGTGTTTAAGGGAAAGCTGGCATAGAATAGGCAAGGAAGAGATTCGTAGGAGATGAAGTAAGAGAGGTAAGGCCAGATTATGTCATGTCTTGAAGGCTATCATAAATACTTCAGTTTTACTCTCAGTATGATGGAGAGCCTGGGGCAGGAGGGTGTTCAGCAGAGGAGTGATAAGATTTAAGTTGTAAAATAATTACTGTGACTGCTGTGTTTAAAATAGTCTGGGGGTGGGGAGATGCAAGGATGGAAATATGAAGACCATTTAAGAAGCCTGTAATGGTCTAGGAGAGAGAATAGCAGCTGGCCAAGCGAGCCAGTAGCCAAGGAGGATGGAGCATGGACAAATTCTAGATATATTTGGAATGTAGAGCCAGTGTGGTTCATTGATGGATTGGTTCTGAGATCTGAGATAGAGTAAACTACTATCTCCAAAAACTGCTTATGACCCAATGCCCATCGCATCGGCACCAGCACCTTTAAAGGCTGTGGTTATACTAATTACTATAATGCTGATGAAATTGGAGTTTTATTGTGTTTGAAACAATTACTCATTTTGATAAGGGATAGGGCAGAGATAGTTTAGAAATAAGTGGAAATGGGCTTTTTAAAAATACCATAAAGATGTGCTCCTCGTGTGAATGCCACATCCATGTGTCATAGTAGAAAGAGGATGAGATGAGAATCTCTGCTCTTGAGTTCTCCCAGCAAAGACTTTCAAAAGATAAAGTTGAACTATGATGGAGGGTTGGAGGAAGCACTGGGAGCTGCCTGTGACCGAGATGCTGAGAGTAATCCTGACTGTCCACCTGCTGATGACCAACTAGGCACTGTCACTACAGCTCTAGTACAGTGTCAGGCACATAGTAAGTGCTCAAATGGTTGTTGACTGACTAAATGTCTAATGTATATACATACTTAATACATAGTAGGTACTTAACAAATACTACTTGTTTTTCCCTCTGAACAAGAAGCATGGAAACTGAAAATCACTGCAAACTGTAGTGGAGAGTTTTGAGGTCTTCTAAAGAAACAAGAATTGGGACAGATGTTCTAGTGCCAGGTTGGTGAGATCTTGATGCCAAGAAGGCCTCCATTCTTCTTCTATCCGATAATGCCGTATCAAGATAATAGGCCAGCATAATATTAGTAGATTTTTAGAAGTCAGAAGTCAAGTCTCTATCTTCATAGTCCATGATAAGGAGAATAGAGAATATAGAAATGGAAAGTAAAAACCGTAATAACATAGTTATAGTCCATTAAAAATAATAATTAAGGACTGGCTGTACCTGGATATTTTACATTTAAAGTACTTTAACTTAAGATTTTCTGCTTTAGTAAAACTAGGTTTTCTTATGTCTTCCAACCAATTAGTACATACCCTCCTTATTATGAGTTACATCCATAAGAGTTAGATGGACACTTGATCTGCTTTTATTTGTTTGCTCCATCTCAAGGTTATTTGGAACTTAATTTTACCAAGTTTTCGTTGCTTAGGCACAAATTATTCTTGACATATTTTCAGTCTGTACTTTTCATCACTCAATGGGTCATAACTGGTGAGGATGCCATTGATATTTTAGGGCAGGGGTTCTTAACCAGGGGTCCACAGACCCCCAAGGAGTCTATGGAAAGATTTCAGGGGATCTGTGAGCTTGAATTGAAAATTAAAAAAAAAAAATCAGTCTCGTGGGGAAGTGTTGGTGCAGGTGTGATATATTTATTAAATAATACACGGTATAGTGTGGACTTAGTAAGGAGTTTGTGTTTTCACGTAACTGGCAAAGGGGTCTGTGAATAAAAAAGGTTAAGAACCCCTGTTTTAGGTGATGATGTAATTGAAAAACTTTGTAAAATCCTTACAGTGTTTCTTTGAAGTGGCATGAAGGACATATTCAAATGGAAAAAATTCCAAAGAGTAATAGACCAGAGAGAGGAGACTACCATGCTTCTTTATGATAGCAGCAATAAAATATACACCAATTCCAGTGGGCTGAATAAATCTTTGCTCTGAGATGGCAGGGGTGGCAGCCACAGAGTGTAATGACCTGTCCCATGCTTTTCCACTGACCTGGTGCCGCCTCCTTGAGAGTAAACTTGAGTTTGCTTGCAGACAATGATTGGGTGCTCAAGTAGTTCATGAATAAAACTGACTGGCTGCAACAAAAATCTAAGTAGCTAAGACTTCATCATTATTTATGAGGCAGGCCAGGGAGAATGCTCTAAAAGTGTGATAGCAAACACTATCATTTCCCCTGAGAAAACTGCTGACGGGGTGGGGGTGAATCCTAAAAGAGAAAAGAAACCAGTGTTATATTCATTTTCATGTTATCTTCTTAATCCTATGAATAGTAAATAATATAAAATGATTATCATAATGCAGACCTTGCAAGTTCCCACCACAGCAAGTTTATCCATCATGATTGCTGGTTTAATTAATTGGTTTAGAGGAAAGGCTTCTTCTTTTCTTATTTATTTCCAGTCATTGAGAATAAGCATGGGTAACAAAATCTTGAGTATCATTTTTTTCTTCACCTTAATTCCACTAAAAGGGATAATAGTTGACATAGAGTGGTTGGTTTGTAATAGACCATACCATTTGCTTGGGGCTGAGGGAGAACATCCTGTCCCCTGGTTTCCTGTTCCATGTGAAGGAATCTCCACTAGAGTGTACTTGGCTCCTTCCTTACTCCTTCTCTCACTTCCATCCAGTGGATTGAGTGATTTGATTGGTGACTTTGGGGGAAGTATGCATGACTTAACCTTTTCCTCTCTTCTTTGCCTTTGGGTGGTACTCTGCCAGCAGAACGTGTGCTTTCTCTTCTTCTCCTTTCTTTCATAACTATTACAGGAGCAGAACTCCACGAAGAAAGGCCTAATACTGTCCAGAATTATCAGTAACTAAGCAGATCTTTCTGAAAGAGGGAGTGAACTATCAGTGAGTCTAATTTTCCCACAGTTTTAGCAAGCTCTCCACTATCAGGTTGCTTGTTAATAAAGCCAATATTTTAATCTTCCTTGGCCTCATCTCTGTGAGTATTTCTCAAGTGACCCAGAACTTTGGAGGAAATAGAGATGTTATTTATTGACCCCTTTAAACTCCCACATCATATTTGAATATAATATATGTGCTCTGGATGAGATAGCTTGGAATAAATTCTTTTACTTACTAAAAACATACTTGGTGTAATAATGCATATTTATTGTAGAAAAATTAGAAAACATAGACAAGAAAATTAAAGAAAAAGAAAACTCATTAATAATACCATAACTCAGAGATGATTTTAACTTTTTAAAAAACACTTATACAAATTACCCTACTCTTTCTTACTTCTCTTCTTCCTCTTTGTCCTTCCTATACTATTTCCTTTCCCTTCCTCTTCTCTTTTCATTTTTATGTATATAGCCTACCATTTCCCCTTTTAGCCACATTCAGAGATATATTTCAGTGCTGTTAATTACATTCACAATGTTGTGTGACCATCTTCTTTTCATTTTTATGCTGCTTTATTGCTTCCCAGAGGAGGAGATAAATTGAGTTGCAAAATGCTGGTGTTGGGGACATTCCTTCTGTGTTTTAGTCCAAGCAGTTTCTTCTAATGGACTTGGAAGGGTGGGTGTATAGTTTACTTGGCAAGTTAAGTGATATATATGGAAGTGTTTTGTTGTTTGTAAAGAACTAATAATATGTAAGTTATACAAACCTATGTATTCCATAGTCTCTTGCCTCTTAGTTTACTGTGGCAGACCCAGCCTTGGCAGGGATACTGGCCTTATTTGCCACTTACTGTCGCCATTGCCAGAATATTTCTGAAGCCTGGTAACTTGAGGTGTATAGAGAAGTATATTGCTTCTGTTGCCCACCTTCCTTCACCTTTCTTCTTGTAAGAGCACCCTGTTTCCTCCAGGGAAAATCTATTTCTTATTCTTTGACCATAAGCTTCAAATAGAGGTGACTCCATTCAAAGCTCTATTGGGGGGGTGGTGGTCATGTGATCATGTCTAGGTGTTCAGAGCATTGTATTCCCCTAGACACAGTGATTTGTTCAGGCATGGGCATGTGACTTTGTAAGAACCAATGAGACATATAAAAATGTTTGCTTAGACTTTTAGACCCATTAACATGTAGGCCTGGCACTGCTGGCAGCCATCCTGCCACCATGAGGAGTCTGCTGATGAAATATGTGAATGAACAGAGTTGAGGGTCACATCATTTCAAATATTGAATCCAAGCACAGATTTACTCCTGGACTTTTCAGTAAAGTATCCCAGTAAATTTCTATTTTTGCTTGAACCATTTATTTTTGTCTCTTACAACCAAAAAGGTCCTAACAAAGTCTACATGAGTTAAGGTGTTGATATATCTGCCACCTGACTAGAAGTAACCAAGCTTTCTGGGCTTACAATTGCCTGTATTACTGATTTAGCAATTGTCTGTAATCCATGTGAGGTTAAATACACCTTTTCTCAAGGCTTAGCTTTTAAGATTTACAATTGAATTGGCTAAAATATAGCATTCACCTATTCAAGCTGGCCACAGAGACACTTGGTTTTAGGCAGTAAGTGGTGCCAATGTCAGAATTAACATAATCATTCCATGTCAAAACAATAACAGGGCAAATCACCTGGAAGGACAATTCAATCACTTAGGCCTTATCGCCACTGGCAAATGGAGCACTGAGCCACCTGCCTTCTGTTGCTAGGCACTGATTTGGGCCAAGTTGACCTGCCAACCAATTTATATTTAGAAAATGGCTTTGGAAAATCAGTTTTGTCTTAATGGCAAAAATGGTGTTGTAATGGTTTCCTAAGAGGTAATGGTAGCACTTTGAAAATTTCTGGTGTTGGGGGTAAGAAAGATGAAAGTCCATTTGGGAGAAAGCTGTGAGCTGAAAGAGGATCTTCTTTTATTTATCACTTTCATTGATTTGCATATTTATTCAATGCAGTCTGTATACTGGCACTGGGGTTTAAACAGAGGTCAGTACAAATGTGATCTTTGCTCACATGAAGTTCTGGAGAAGGCAGACAACAAAAATGTAAACAAAATCAATAAAATAATAACATAGCTAGAATTTAAAAACAGCATTCTGAGTTAAAGAGTTATAGGGAGAGGGATCTGCTTTGACAGAGGTGTGGAAGGCCTATCTGATGGGGTAATATTGAAGCTGAGAACTGGAGGTAAGTAAGAGTCAGCTATGCCAGGAGTGCAGAATAAGCATGTGTAAAGGTGTGGGGTGGAAGAGTAAGAGTAAGGGATATGAGTAAAGGGCTTGAAAGAAAGTCTTGCTCTAGCACAGTGAGGGAAAGGTGATACTGTATGAGATGAAGTTGTTAGAGAGATAGGGGCCCAAACAGTCAGGGCTGTTAAGACTATAGAAAAGACTTTGGATTATATTCTAAGGACAATGGGAAGTGGTTAGAATATCTGCTGAGACCTGATGCTTTTCAGTGCTCTGAGAGCAAATGTGTACTTTTCAGAGGCAGCACTTCTAATTTAAACTTTTTGCTAATAGGTGGAATCTCAACTTTGGAGATCTAATTGTTTCCAAAATGACTCTTTAGTGACAGTGTAGGGCAAAGATTCTAGACTAATATCCAAGACATCTGTGTTTGTGCCTAGATCCTGCTCCACACTACTGTGCACCTTGAGAAAATTCTTACCCCTCTCTAGGCCTCAGTTCCTCATCGTAAATTTATAAGTTTAGATTGGATGATGCATTTGTCATGACTTTTTTTTTTTTAAAGTGACAGAAACCAAGTTCAACTGGCATAAGCAAAAAAAGAATACATTTGTTCATTAATCTGAGCAATCCAAGGTTAATGGCCTCAACTACACTTGGATCCAAGAGCTCGGATTAAGTCAGCAGGAATCTAATTCTCCATCTCTTGTGTACTGACCATGGATGGTTTCTATGGATTGTGCCCAACAGTTTCAAGCTAGCATCATTCTCAGAGTTAGAAATTCTTGTGCAAAAGGATATTTCCCTCCTAAATGGTATTATCAAAAGTTCCAAGATTGCTGACTTCATCAACATGGTGATATATGACATCCCCTGGAAAAGTCTTCCCTCAGAATCAGATAATAAGAGAACAAATCCCACTGGCTTAGAACTTTGGGAGATTATAAAGACTGGAGAAGGATTCCATAAACACTGAATTGGAGAAAAAGTAGAATAATCTACAAAAGCAGGTAGGAGATTTCTGTCCCAGACCCATAGATCTGTATCCATCCCACTCACTCAGTCCTGAGCTGCTATGGAGTCAGGCAGAGGCAGCAGCCCAGGTCCCTTCTGCTGTGAACACAGATTATAGAGCCACTCACAGCTGTAACTTAGAACCCCACACATATCCAGGCATAGGGACCCATATCTGCAGAGACCCAGTGCAGAACACAAGGTGCTAAGTTTTGCTGTATACAAAAGAATCCCCAGGTGGGGAGGGGGTGGGGTGGGAGATGACAGCTGGACTGTTGGCAAGAGGTGCACTTAATGAATCCAGTTTCTGTTGACCACCTAAATGCAAAATGGACTTTTCTGGAGAGACCCACCTTTTCTGGATTGACCCTATCTGATTCCCTGGGATTGGATACCCTAAAGGGGAAAACACTGAAGGCAGAAAGCCCCACATAAAAAAGGGAGGGGTTAAAATGAACTGCTGTAAGATAGGAGGGACCCAGAACTAAAAAGTGTAAGGAAAAGGGGGCACTGAGTGAGGGGGGAGAATTTAAACACATCATGGGAGCTGTGGAGAAAATTCTGCATGAACTCAAATAGAACAGACCATGATTTGTAGAGAAGAAACAGAGGAAAGGAAGCATTCTACTGGAGGTGAGAGAATTGCACAGAAAGGGCAATCTTAAAAATTGTACCAGATATCTAGGATAAAAGTCAGATGAAGGAGAACTGAGAAAACCTGAACACTTAAACATGGGCTATACTAAAGGTCTTGAATAAGTTGGACCAAGCATCAAAGAAGAGCCTTAACACAAAGCCAATTAACAATAAAACCCTAGGCAAGAGGGAGAAACTGACCTTCAGAGTTAACTCAATATAACCAGATGACCAGACATCATGAAAAATTACAAGCCATACTAAGAAACAGGAAGATATAGCCCAGTCAAGGAAATAAATTAAAACTTCATAAGAGACATGGAATTTGGAGCAAATTATCAAAGAAGTTCATACAAATCTCCTAAATCAATTCATGAAGGGAAATATGTCTAAAGAGATAAAGGATATTAGGAAGACAATGTGTGAGCCTAAAGAAGAATTTAAAGGTATAAATAGAAAAGTAACAGAAATTATGGGAAAGAAAGGTACAATAGAAAAGATAAAAATTCACTAGAGGCATACAACAGCAAATTTAAACAGGCAGAAGAAAGAATCAGTGAACTAGAAGACAGCATGATCAAAATCATACAGATAGAGAAAAGAATTTAAAAAAATTCAGCAGTATCTTAGGGATTTGAGTGACACCACAAAGAACACAAATATATGTACCATGGGTGTCCCAGAAGGAGAAGAGAAGGGAAAAGGTGCAGAAAGAATATTTGTGAAAATAATGGCTGCAAATTTCCCAACACTTATGAAAGACGTAGTATACATGTCCAAGAAACACAACATACTCCAAACAGAATAAATTCCAATAGACTCCAAACAGAATAAATCTCCATAGACACAAACTAATCAGAATGTCAAATTCCAAAGATAAAGAGAGAATTCTGAAAGCAATAGAAGAAAAGCAGTCACATGCAAGGGATCCTCAATAAGACTAAGTGCTGATTTCTAATCAGAAACCATGGAAGTGAAAAGGCTGTGGTATGATATATTTAAGATAATGAAAGAGAAAAACTTCCAGTCAATAATCTTATATTTGTCAAGATTGTCTTTCAAAAATGAGGGTGAGTTTAAAGTATCTGCAGATAAACAAACTGAGAGAGTTTGTCACCAAGAGTTGCAGGTTGAAAGGAAAAGCCAGCAAAGAATGGCTTGTAGTAGCAAGAAGAAATGAATATTATCAATAAGGGTAACTAAAAGGGTAAAAGAGAGACAGAAAAAGATATGACATATAAAAACCAAAGGATAAAATGGCTGAAGTAAGTACTGCTTATATAATAATAATGCTGAATGTTAATGGATTAAATTCCGCAATCAAAAGACACAGATTTGCAGAATGGATCAAAAAGCATGATCCAACTATATGTCCCTTACAAGAGACTCACTTTAGACCCAAAGACACAAATAAGTTAAAAGAGAAAGGATGGAAAAAGATATTCCATGCAAACAGAGCTGGGATAGCTATATTAATAGGGGACAAAATAGACTTAAAGTCAAAAGTTGTTATAACAAACAAAGAAGAACACTCTATATTAATAAAAGGACAATCCACCAAGAAGAAATAACAATCACAAATATCTATGCACCTAACCATTGTTCCCCAAAATACATGAAAAAATTCTTGTCAAACTGAAGGGAAAAATAGATGTGTCTGCAATAATAGTTGGAGACTTCAATGCATCTCTCTCATCAATAGATAGACCATCTAGACAAAGGTTCAATAAGGAATCAGAGAACTTTATAGTATGATAAGTGAACTAGCCCTAACAGAAATATAGAGAACATTGCATCCCCAAACAGCAGAATATATATTCTTCTCAAGTGCACATTAGTCATTGTCCACAATAGACCACATGTTGATTCACAAAACAAGTCACAATAAATTTGAAAAGATTGAAATCATACAAAGCATTTTCTCTGGCCATAATGGAATAAAGCTAGAAATCAATAACAGCCAGAGAACTGGAAAACTCACAAATATGTGGAAGTTAAATGACACATTCTTAACCAATTAGTGGGGCAAAGAATAAATTGCAAGGGAAGTCAGTAAATATCTTGAAACAAATTAAAATGAGAATACAGCATACCAAAATATATGGGATGCAGCAAAGGCAGTGGTGAGAAGGAAATTTAGAGCCCTAAATGCTTACATTAAGAAAAAGAAGAAACAGCTAAAATCAAAGACAGAATTGAATACCTGGAGGAATTAGAAGAACAGCAAACTGAGCCCAAAACAAGAAAAAAGAAAGAAATAGCAAAGATTAGAGAAGAAATAAATGAGATTGAGTATATAAAAACAGTAGACTAAAACAAAAAACAAAACTAAAAGTTGTTTCTTGGAAAAGAGCAATAAAATTGACATACCCTTAGCTAGACAGACAAAGAAAAAAGGAGAGAAGATGCAAATAAAATCATGAATTAGTGGGGGACATTGCTACTGACCCCACAGAAATAAAAAGTATCATAAGAAGATACTATGTATACAACTGTATACCAACAATTAAATAGCCTATATGGAATGGACAGATTCCTAGAAATACATGAACAACATACTGTATAAGAAATCTCAACAGACCAGTTTCAAGTAAAGGGATTGAATCAGTCATCAAAAACCTCCTGACAAAGAAAAGCCCAGGACCAGATGGCTTCACAGGTGAATTCTACAATCATTCTAAGAAGATTTAACACCAATGCTGCTCAAACTATTCCAAAAAAACAGAACAGGAGGGAACACTATCTAACTCATTCTGTGAGGCCAACATCAGCCTAATACCAAAGCAAGATAAAGATACTACAATAAAACTCCAGACCAATATATCTTGTGAATATAGATGGGAAAATCCTCAACAAAATACTTGCAAATCAAATTAAGAGAATTATATACCACTATCAAGTTATCCCAGGTGTGAAAGGATGACTCAACATTAAAAAAATCGATTAATGTAATATACCACATTAACAAAACGAAGGGACAAACCCACATGATCTTATCAATTGACACAGAAATGGATTAAAAAAAAAAATCCAGCAACCTTTCTTGATAAAAACACTTAGAAAATTAGGAATAGAGGGAAAATTCCTCAAAATGATAAAGGGTATATATGGAAAAACCCAACAGCTAAGATCATACTAAATGCTGAAAGACTGAAAGATTTCTCCCTAAGATCTGGAGCAAGACAAGGATGCTCACTGTTAGCACTGTTATTCAACATTTTATTGGATGGTCTAGCCAGAGCAGTTAGGCAAGAAAAAGGAAGAAAAGGCATCCAAACTGGAAGGAAAGAAGTAAAACTTCCACTATTTGCAGATGACATAATCCTATATATAGAAAGTCCCCAAAAATCTACAACAAAGCTACTAGAGCTATTAAATGAATTCAGCAAAGTGGCAGGGTACAAGATCAATGCCAAAAAATCATTAATGGTTCTGTACATTAATAATGTGCAATATGAGGACAAAATCAAGAAAACAATTGCATTTACAATAGCAACTAAAAGAATCAAATATCTAGGGGTAAATTTAACCAAGGGTGCAAAGGACTTGTACACAGAAAACTATAAACCATTGCTAAAAGAAATCAAGGAAGACCTAAATAAATGGAAGGACTTTCAGTGTTCATGCATTGGAAGATTAAATATCATTAATATTTCAATACTTCCCAAAATGATTTACAGATACAATGCAATCCCAATCAAAATTCCAACAGCCTACTTTGCAGAAATAGAAAAGCCAATTATTAAATTTATTTGGAAGGGTAAGGGACCCCGAATAGCCAAAAACATCTTGAAAAAGAACAACAAAGTTGGAGGACTCACACTTTCTAACTTTAAAGCTTATTACAAAGGTACAGTGGTCAAAACCATATGGTACTGGCAGAAGGATAGATATACTGACCAATGAAATTGAACTGAGAGTTCAGAAATAGATCCTTGCTTCTATGGCCAAGTGATTTTTGACAAGAATGCCAAGTGCATTCAATTGGGAAAGAATAGTCTTTTCAACAGATGCTAATGAGAGAACCGGATTTCCATATGCCAGAGAATGAAAAGGATCCTTGCCTCATGCCATATAGAAAAAATAACTCAAAATAGATCAAAGACCTTGATATAAGAATCAGGACTATAAAACTCCTAGAAGAAAATGTAGGTAGGCATCTTCAGTATCTTGTATTAGGCCATGGTTTCTTAGACTTTACATCAAAAACACAAGCAACTAAAGAAAAAGAAATAGATAAATGGGACTTCATGAAAATTAAAAAGTTTTGTGCATCAAAGGATTTTATCACAAAAGTGAAAAGTCAACTTACTCAATGGGAGAAAATATTTGGAAACCACATAACCAATAAAGGTTTAATATTCAGAGTATTTCTAAAATCCTACAACTCAACAATAAAAAGATGAACAACCCAATTAAAGATGGGTAAAAGACTTAAATAGGTACTTCTCCAAAGAGGATATACAAATGGCTAAAAAGCACATGGAAAGGTTCTCAACATCATTAGCTACTAGGAAAATGCTAATTAAAACCAAAATGAGATACCATTTTACACCTACTTGAATGGCTACTATTAAAAAATACAGAAAATTGCAAGTGTTGGAAAGGATGTGGAGTAATAGGAATAGTCATTCATTGCTGGTAGGAATGTAAAATGGTGCAGCTGCTGTGGAAGGCAGTTTGGCAGTTCCTCAGGAAACTAAATATGGAATTACCATGTGACCGGAATCCCTCTAGTAGGTATATACTCATAAGAATTGAAAGCAGGGACTTGAACAGATATTTTCACACCAATGTTCTTGGTGACATTATTCACAATTGCCCAAAGATGGAAGCAAACCATGTGTCCATCAGCTGATGAATGGATAAACAAATTGTGGTATATACACACAATGGAATATTATTCAGCTGAAAAAAAGAATGAAGTCCTGACAAATGCAACAACATGGATGAACCTTGAAGACATTATGCTGATAGAAATTAAGTTGGGCACAAAAGGAAAATATTGTATGATCTCACTGATACAAAATAATTTGAAAAAGGAAACTCATAGTGTTAGAATCTAGAATATTAATTATCAGGGACTGGGTTTCAGCTAGAGAATGGGGAGTTAATGTTTACTTTGTGCAGAATTAAAATTTAGGGGGAGCGGATGTGGCTCAAGTAGTTGAGCGCCTGCTTCCCACATGGGAGGTCCGGGGTTCTGTCCCCGGTGCCTCCTAAAAACAAAAAACAAACAACAAGCAAACAAATGAAAAAAACAAACAAACCCCAAACAAAACCAAAAACAATTCAGGGGAGCTGATGTGGCTCAGTGGTTGAGCACTAGCTTCCCACATATGAGGTCCTGGGTTCAATCCCCAGCTCCAGCACCTCAAAAAAAAAAAAAAGTAGGTTGTTTGTGAAGTTTTGGAAATGGATAGTGGGGATGGAGCATATTATCATGAGTATAATTAACAGCACTGAAATACATATGTGAATGTGGATATAAGAGGAAATTTTAGGTTGTATATATGTTATTAGAATAAAATTTAAAAGCTAAAACACAGGACTGTTTAACACAGTGAACCATATTGTAAATTATGTACTATAGTTAATAGTACAAATATAAAAATGTTCTCTCATGATTTATAACAAATGTACCATTGCTAATACAAGATGTTAATAATAGGATGGTAAATGGGGGAAAATCACCTTACATAAGTTATGGACTATAGTTAATAGAATAATTTCAATATTCTTTCATCAATTATAACAAAGGTACCATACTAATGCAAAGTGTCAACAATTATGGGGGTCTGTGAGAATGCTGTCATTTTTACATGATTTTTCTATAAACTTACAAGTTCTCAAATTTAAAAAATTTAAATAAAAATAGCATTAAAAATGCCTAGATTCCTAAAGGTGCACATATTCATTGCCAAAAGGAAAAAAATACACAAAGCAAATAAAAAACAAAAGTCTCCTAATCCTAATACTTTGAGTAAACATTTTATATTTATCCACTTAGTTTTTTCTTTTGCATATACGTATAATTAATTACTTTCAAAGAAATTGTGTTTGGATTTTCTAACCTGCTTTTTTCTTAATGTTCTTTTATGAAAAATTTTTTTCATGTTATCCAGTGTTCTTCTAAACCATGATTTTGAGTGACTGTAATATTTTATCCTAAGGATACATTCCAGGATTGCATGCTGAGGACTGCCTTGGGGCATGTGCCCATGGATGCACTGTGGCCAGGGCATAGGGGGTAAGGCCCTTGGCCAAGCCTGCATCATGGGCCACCCTTGGAATCATTCTGAATCACGTGGACCAAGAGTAGGGAAGGAGTGGTTCCCCAAATGAAAATGGAAGAACAGGGAATAGGTTCTGAGTAGGTAAAACAAGAGATGTCCCTGAATGCTCTTTTTGACTTTCATTCATTCCATGAATGCTGCAATGGAGAGCCAGGCCTTTGCAACCACTGCCTAGTTGAAATTATCCATTGCCTCCACATAAAACCCCTGCTTTGGCTTAAAATACCTAGATTATATGTTTACATTGTTTGAGTTTGTGAGATAATCACAAATCCCTTCCTTCAGTTTTTGCTCTGTGTATTTAAACTCTTTTAACATGAACCTGGAGTATCTCCTGCAATTCTTTTTCATGATTCATAAAACTTCAGGTACATTTGCAGAGTTTTGCTTTGGTGCACTCATCAACTTCCTGATTGTGCAGTACCAAGAGTCAAAATTTGTTTCCTCACTTAATACTTTTCGGATTGAATTGGTAGAAAAAATTACAACTGGCTTGTTGTTTAGCACTATTCTGGAGTTATTTAGTCGTAACAGAAATGTATTGAATTGAAATCTCATTATGTCGATGCTATTCCAATTCATGGCAAGACTAAGAGTTCATGTACTATTGTGGTAGATAGTCTGAACAGGGAGTCAATTTTAGTTTTTGCTTATGCTCTACTACCAACTGTGCCTCTAGGTAACTCTCTCTCTCTCTAGCCATAATTTTTCTCCTCTCTAAATAGAAGGGAATGTATTCAATAATTTCTGTGGTGCTCTTTAGTTCAAACTGGTTTTAGGCATTGTTAACTGTGAGGGTGATCAAGCTGGTGGAGTGAGATACTCCAGGGCTCCATCCCACCATAGTAAGTTTAAGCAACAAACAAGAACTGGCAGAACAATCTTTTTCAAAGCTCTGGAAAGTAGTTATAGGCTTGCAGTAACAGGATAAGCACCTAATAAAGAAAAAGGCAACAAAAATGGTAGGATTTCATGACACCCTTGCTCTCATGGGCTTGGCGCAGAGCCAACTCACACTTCCAGTGCAGGTACCTGGCTCCAGTTCTGGAAGGAACAGAGTAACCTCTGAACATGTATTAGGGTATGTGTTTGTGCCAGTCTGTCTGGTGGCAGCTTGAAGGACTGAAACAGAACACGCATTGCAGGCTTACCATCTCAGAACTTGCCCTACGCATAGAGGTGACTCACAGACGGCTCCTACAGACCACTGTAGGAGAACAAATTGCTGTTGCCTCTGGCAAAGTTATGCTGGATGAGGGACATAACAGTGTAGCACCCAGGACCATGAAGAAACACTGGGAAAGTTCATGTTGTATATATGTTTACACACCCAGACAAAAACATACACAAAGAGTGACTAAAAAGACAATGGCAATTAAGTTCAATACATGATCCTGGACTGGATCTAATAATGGAGGAGAAAAGGCCCAAAGGACATTATTGGGACATATGGAAAATTGGAATATAGGCTGTAAGCTTCATAGCAATGTTAAATTTCTTGAACTTGGGGAGCAGATGTAGTTCAAGTGGTTGAGCACCTGCTTCCCATGTATGAGGCCCTGGATTCGATCCCTAGTACCTCCTAAAAACAAAACAAACAAATGAAAAAACCAGCTTTCATTGTGGAGTGGCTGTAGCTCAGTGGTTGAGCACCTGCTTCCCATGTACAAGGTCCTGGGTTCAATCCCCAGTACTTCCTTTAAAAAAAATTCTTGAACTTGATAACTGTACTTAAGTTGGTTACATAAGTGAATATCCTTGTTCTTAGGAAATGTATATGGAAGTATTAAATGTTCAAGGAGAATGATGTATACAACCTCTTCTCAAATGTTTAGAAAATAGATGGATGATGGATAGATGAATAGACAGAATGATAGAGCAACTGTGGAAAAATGTTAAAAGTTGGTGGATATAGGTTTCTGGGTGGGTTGTATGTTGGAGTTCTCTGTATGAGTTTTATATTATTTTTTTTGCAACTGTCTTGTAAGTTTAAAATTATTTCAAAATAAAAAGTTAATTTAAAAAAAGCCTGACTCAAGATATAAAATTTATTGAATTAAAGCAACCAGCTTTCTTTCCATTTGCTTTAGGATTTTATAGAATCTGTGAAATAATAAAGCTCGTTGGCAGCTGTGCTCAGAATATAATTTGGTCTGGCTTGGCCACGTCTGGTCTCACTTGAAACAGGGTGGCATGCGCCAACATGGGAAAAGTGAATGTGCTGCTGTTGGTTGAGGTCTCAACTTAGCCTGTTATTTTTTGTAAGTTTATATCCATTATATTCAGAGGCTTCTCTATGGAAATTATGAGCCAAAATACTGTGAAGAAGTAATAGCACAGAAAGACAAAAATACACAGATTGTACACTGTACTTTATTCATAACTTGCAGGCTGAGCATCTTTCCAAATCATCTACCAGACACTTGTGACCATAAAATTCCAATTATCCTTTAGCTCACCAAGGGTCCAGTGTCTTTAAGAACATCTTAGGAAAAAAAATGAATCAACCGTATTTTTCATGTTTCCCAAATGAGTGGTTCAACATCATGGAAATGGGGTCAGAGTGGTAAACAGACAGCTGTTCTGTATTTCTCCTTCCATGCAGATGAAGGTCAAAGACAACTTCCTTCTGCTTAACAGGTCCCTCCCAAAAGGGTTGTAAATAAGAGAGGCTTTTTGGAACAGGCTTTAGAGATGTTGAACATACATACCTTTGATTCTGTTTATTCATTTGTTTGTGGTGCCTTTTTTTCACGACACGAAGCCATTGATTGAATGAAGTTAGAATAACTTTTGTCATAGCTAACCAAAATAGATAGCAAAGGAACTGGTTGCTAAGCAGAGCTCTGCTGGGTTCTGTGGCTGACAGCCTGCATTTACATGCAGGACTTTGCAGAAGCAAATCCTTAGTTATTGGCTTCTGGTTGTTTGAAACTGCTATTGCCTCTCAGGTAATAGTGAATCAGCAGAACATTTTACATTAAGGAGGAATTTCTGCAATCATAAGCCTCCCTAACAGGCTATAAGCTGCTTGCGAGTATGACCTGTTCAAACATATATTCAACATGCATTATTGAGTACCTACTATGTGTCAGGTATGCGGCAGGTTCTGGGGATATAATAATGAAGCCACAGTTCCTATTATCATGGAACTCAAGCTAGAGAATGAGAGAGAGAGAGAGAGAGAGAGAGAGAGAGAGAGAGAGAGAGAGAAAAACAGACATTTTGGGACCACACTTCTTAGATTTTTAGTGTTCCCAGGCTTTCTTCTCCTCCTGCTCTGTAAAGATGGTAAAGAAGTGGGCTTTGCCCCATTGGTATCCTCCCTTTCCCTACTTTCTGAGAGGTGTTATACATTTACAGTCTAGTTCTTTGGGGTTGGTGATGCAGAACTGGGGAAAAAGGGAAGAGGCAGACAAAACAGAAGTAGGAAGACTAGTTGAAAAAGACAAGGGGAACTCATGCTAGTGCAAAAGGACTTTTCCTAGAAGTGAGGAGGGGACAATGGTAGAGCCATTGGATGAGAATAAAATGGATGCAAATTGAAGGGAGATTTTAAGATGCATTGCCATGGATTTTGTTTATTGTTTATGTATCAGGAAAAATTAATTAATTTTACTAACAAAAGTTATAGGTGCTTATTCTTTAAAATTCAAAGATTTTGTATGACATAAAAGATAAATAAGATGAAATAAAGAATAAAAACATAAAAAATAAAAGCTGCATGTCCTCCCCATCCTATTCCCTAAAGCTATAAGCCAATCCCACTGTTTCAGAAGTAACCACCATTAATATAAGTGAACCCCAAAAGCATATGTATATAGATAATAATATGTATGTCACAACATGTATATACATATGTCACAGGCATTTTAAACAAGACTATATTAAGTATTTCTGATGTTCTGCAATCTTTCAAACTTATAAGAGCATATTTTCCTCATTTTTTATTAGCCCCATATAATTTTATTTAATGGAGATACCCTAATTTATAAAGCTATTTCTCTGTTGATGGACAATACTTCAAAGAACATTGTTTTACATATATGTTTCCAGGTTTGTGCAAAGTTTTTTATAGAATAAATTCTAAGAAGTGGGTTTGCTGTATTATAGAGAATGTGTGTTAAATTTCTTTTCATAGACTTTGCCAAATGCCCTAAAAATGTGTTGAATTAATCTACCAAAAGGTTTGAGAATGAATATTTTTCATATTCTTATTAGCTCCATCTTTAAAGTTAAGAACTGCAATGTCACTGGCAAATTTGTCTCAAAATCTTCAAATCCTTCAGTCTTTTTAAGATAGGCAAAATAGTTTTGCAAAGCCAGATTCACTGCATTATGGAAGAGCAACTCGTCTGGGTATGCTCTAAGACATGCTGTGGAAACGGAAGTATTAAAGCTTTTGACTCTCAGAAATACCACTAAAGCCAGCTCTAAAGCTGCTTGGAGGCTTCTGAGTGGCACACAAGTAGAGTTTGCTTTAGCTATCAGCATTTCTTAGGGCAAAATCTATCTACAGAGTAATCAACTTCATTTAATAGCATTCTCTGGGAATTTGATGTCTTCCCATGGGAGACATTTAGTTAATAAGGTTATCCATGGTTTATCTGTCAAATCAAAGGTAATGACCCAATTGGTCTATAGGTCTAACAACAGCAACAACAAAGTTCCATATACCCTATTCTGCAAAATATCTTGTATGATTAATTATCAAGAGCATACTTTAGCTCTGTACTAAGGACTTTTGAGTACATTACCTTATTTAACCTTTTAAACAACTATACGAGCTAGGTATTTATATCCCTATTAAAGATAGAGAATCCAAGTGTCAAGGAGTTTTTTTTTTAATAAAATTTTATTGAAGTATATCATTCATACATGAACATACATAAACAATAAATATATTATAAAAGTTGTGAACTTTACAAAACAATCATGTATATCTTTGTACACAGCTCCATACAACACTCCACCACCAAAACCTTGCATGGTTGTGAAACATTTGTTACAAACTATGAAAAAGCATCATCAAAATATTACTACTAACTATAGCCCATATCTTATATTTGGTGTGCTTTTCCTCCAACCCACCCGATTATTAACAACCTGTATTAGTATTATATATTTGTTATAGTTCACAGTCCATCTTCTACCACTCGATTCCCTTTGTTATACAGCCCCATATTTTGTATAATACATTCAAAGTGTACACTCAGTGGTTCTCATTTTCATCAGAGTTGTGCTGTCATCACCTTGGTCAATTTTAGAACATTTTCATTACTCCAAAAGGAAAAATCCCATAACCCCTTATATTTCCCCTATTTATGTCCCTTAGAATTGATATGTCTTCTTTGCCATTGCTGCAACAATATTACAATATTACTATTAATTATCATCCATAAATTACATTAGTTGTAATTTTCCTGTGTATCACCATATTCTTAACAATTTGTAAAAGAAGAGCATTCTTATTTTATACTATTAACCACAGTCTTTATCCATCAGTGAAATCACTATGTTATACATTCCCTAGATTATACTCTAGCTTCCTTTCATTTGACATTTATGTCCACAGACAACCCTTTTCAGCCACAATCATATTTGTAAATCAGCAGTGTTATTTATACTCTCTATAATTGTTATCATCAACTCTATCCACATCCACACATTTACAATCAACCTTATTAAACATTCTACATACATTCAGCATCAGTTCCCATTCTCAACCCAAATTCTGTCTCCTAGTAATCTATACTCTGGAGTTTTACCTCTGTGAGTTTACTCATTGCATTTAGAAGAAAGTGTGGGAAAACATCTTCACGATCTTGCGGTAAGCAACTCAAGGAGTTTGACTATCAGCCACATAGCTAAGATTGTGGCAGAGCCAGTATTTGAAACCATACTCCTCTGACTCCAAATTTCACACTGTTAACCAACATGCCTTATTGTTAATGAAACAATGTGACATTAATGTCACTTTTAAATCTGTTTTGTGGATTCGGACTGCTTTTCGTAAGAAGACCCCCCAATATTTTTCTGGCTTTCACTGATTTATCCCTTTTCTGATCTTGTTTTGTGGCTAAGACAAGAGCAGGATAACTTGACTAACAAGAAATTTTGGTCCCTAACCTTGTAACGAAATCGTATACTTACAGTGGATAAAAATGCAGAGTCAAACTCCTGGGGTTCAAACCCTGGTTCTCCCTCTTATTAATTGTTAACCTTGGGCAAGTTGCTGAGACTCAGTTTTCTCATTTGTAAAGTGGATATAATAAAATTGCTTGCCTCAGATTATTTTGAGAATTTAAATGAGATAATGCATTAAAGCATTTAAAGTTTACCTGGCACATACTAAGTATAAATGAAGAGTTCTTTTGTATTGCTCTCATTACCTAGCTGACACCTCTGTGGCCATTCCTCTCTACCATTTCTCATCTTATTTCACCAGCAGCATCTCCCATTGGTGCTCTATCTGGCTCCTTGACAACCTAGTTCATCCACTTCTTAGTCATTCGATTATCTGTATCCTTACTCGAATATTTCTCTCAGATGGAAGACACCGTTATGTTCCTGCTTTGGTTCCTGACCCAGATTGCTTGTCCTACTCTTTTATCTCAAGTTAACTAATGATTTTGGTTTACTATCTAACCAAGTCCTAGCTAGCCCAAGTTATCTGTTGTCTCCACCTGTCTTGAATCAGTACCTTTTGTAAACATGCCTGACTTCTCCAACTTATCCTTTAATTACTTGGTCCCCAGTTTTAGCAAACCTATACTCTATCAATGAAAAATCTGGTTCTCATGCACTGTTTCTGTTTTCTTCTTACCTATTCAAGTCATTGAACATTTATTCAACAGACATTTCAGAGACTCAACTGTGTGCCAAGTACAGGACTAGGTGCTAGGGCTACAGTGGAACAAAACAGACATACAGACAGCTTGCAGCCTAGTGATAGATGTTATCAGATCATCACTCAAATTTAAATGTGCATTTGTGATAAATGATGAAGGTAAGTCACATGGTGTCACAAGAGTCTCCTCTAGGGGTGTTCAGTCTTGACAGGGAGGTCAGGAAAGGCTTTAAGGGGATGAGTTCTGAGATGAGGTTCAGAGCATAGGAGGGAGTTAACCAGGCAAAGGGGAGGGAAGAGTGTTGTAGGCTGAGGGAAGAGCATTTATTTGCATAGGACCTGTGCTGAAAAGGAGCATGGCAAGGGTTAGCTACTGAAAGAAGGCCAGCGAGGCTCAAGCATAGAGAGCAAAGGAATACCTGGTGCAAAATGAGGGTGTGGTTGGGTGAGACCATGCTGGCTATGTTAAGGATTTCGGTTTTTATACCAAGTGCAATGGGAAGCCATTGAATGATGTCAAGCATGGAAGTGGAGCAGTGGGGATGTGATTAAATTTTCATCTTGCATAGGTCTATCTGGCTGCAGAATGAAGGGTGGATTTTGGTAGACCACTTAGAAGGTTTTTGAGGCAGATGTTGTTAGCTTGGACTAGGATAGCAGTTTTAGAGAGAAAGAAATGAAAAATATTGAGAGACATTTGAAGATGAAATTAGCAATCTTTGGTAATATTGGATGTGATAGATGAGAGAGGGGGATGATTTCAATGTTCCTGGCTAGTACAACTGGCTGGAAAGTGATTTCTGTTCCTGGGATGGGGAAGAATGGAGTTGAATGCTCTATATTTATTCAACTATAACATATTTGTTTCAGATAAGGCTCTTGTAATTTTTGAGAGCAGAAAAACATTCAAACTCATTTAAGTAAAAGCTTTTATATAAGGATATAGGAAATCTCATAGAAGTGGTGGCAGTAGGGCCTTGGGGAAGCTAGAAAGTTATCAGGAACTAAGGCCTCTCTCTCTCTGCTTCTCTCTGTGAGTCTCCTCCACCTTTATCTGGACTGGATATTCTGCTGGATTAAAATCTAATCCTAACTGATCAGCACCAGCATTCATCACTAACTGCCTGCAGTTTGTGTGTCCTAGTTCAAATTATGGGTAAAGACAGAGAGAGGCACAACAGAAAGGGAATTGTTGGTCAGGTGTTCAGTGTCCTTCCCTGAGCAGATCAGCTGGGGTTGGGGGAGGGCTGCTGATAGTTAGCACTACACCAATTCTAGGGGCTGTGAGTAGGGAAGACAATGGCACATAAGTCTAATATAACTCTTTCAGGGCAGGAAAAATGTTCTGTTCTTTGATATCAATCAGTAGGCAGCAAATATTGGCATCTAGCAGATGCTCAATAAATACCATCCTTGTTGAATCATTGGAGCTCTTTCAATATTTTTCAAACTCTTAGATGCAAAAGAATCCTCTGGGGTGTTTGTTAAAATTCATAGTTCAAGGCCCACTTGTGGAGAAACCAATTAGTAGGTCTGAAGTGGGGCCAAGGAATATACATTTCTAAATAAAGGACCCAACATAAATTTGATGCACGTTTTCATGGACCACAGTTTGAAAGACACTGCTCTAATATGTCGCTAAAACATGTCTACAAATCTCCATTGTGAACTCTGGTCACTGAGCCCCTTTTGGATCTTGTACCTCAATTCTCCCTTTCTGTAATGGGCCATATGTCTTTCTTATATTCAAAGGTGGATTTGAAGGTTAATAAGATAACTTTGGAAATAAGCTTTGATCCCTCTTTCCTAGCACCATAAATATGAAAGATGGTACTAATATATACCTTGATAGCTTCTATATTGCTTGAATTACATCAAATTCTTCTTAGCATTCACTATTTCCTAAGGATGACCCAAGACTGAACAAGACCTCATTAGTGCTTTATCATCTGCTTTCAGCAACTGAAAATGTAACTCTTAAATCACTGCTACTTGTCCTGAGTAAAGTTCTTACATGAGGATACATGAATAGAGGATAGTTCTTGGAAAGTCAAAACAAAATGCTGTCTGTAACTGCCTGGCTTTTCAGAAACAAGCATTTCTGATGATAAAAGAGCCATTTTGAGAAGTGCTGCCTAACAAGACAGCCCCATTACACACATTATTTAGTTACAACAGAGTCTGGCTCTAAGGGCAGGGGAATTTCACTGTGAGGAGAGCCTGGGAGGGTTGCCAACCAGCTCCTTGCAAGAGGGGGCCCTTCAACCTAGTTCTAGGCCCTTGCTCTTCTCTCTGCTGCTGCCTGGCTTCTGCTTTTATCACCTTCCTGAAGCTTCTCTCCCTGGGGTTAAGAATGAATCCTGTTTGCCAAGTCCAGGGGTGTCCTTTGATTGGTTACACACACACACACACACACACACACACACACACACACACACACACACACAC
>JAQZBX010028510.1:0-27783 GCA_029593785.1 Cabassous unicinctus | reverse complement strand
CAAAACTTGGTTTGTTTTTTGTTTGTTTGTTGAAAGCATCAAAAAGCAAACACCTGAGGGGCAGACTATAACATTTATCCTAAACAATAGATTAGGAGGAGGTTAGACCACCCTGGGGGAGGAGGAGAAGACTGGGAGGGGTTGGAAGGGAAGAAGGTGGGTCCTTCCTCTAGGTTCTATCCTAGAGGAGCAGAGTCGGCCTCAGGACTGCCTGGCACTGCCCAGGTTAACACTCCTAGTCCCCACACCAGAAAGTGGGCTGGGAACTTGACCAAGGCTAGCAACTTCCACAACTATTTGTGAGCACCGCTGTTGCTAGGCTAGGAGTCTGCAATAGTTTTGCTGTGTCCTGAGAGGGTTTTCCAGCGAGCAATGCACCAGGTGACCCTCAGCAGAAGTAATGCCCATCTGCATCTTCAGACTCTGCACAGCCCATCTGGACCCACCCATGGCCCAGGATATGTGTATATGTCCCTGAACGTACCCCTATTCTCGAGAAAAGTACTACCTAAGGATTGTTGTAAGAACGATGCCAGTGTCAGTTCCATGGATGTTAGTTTCCCCTCCTCTTAGGCAGGGCCTATCTCTAACTCCAATTATACTGTAATTGGCATAGTGCCATTGTTACCAGTTCAAAAACACCCAGTTTGATGACGGAAGCTTAATAGAGGGAATAATGATAATGAGAGGAAAGAGAAACACCACTAACCACATTGTGTGAATATAAGTAATGAGGTTGATTCCATGAAGGTTGACAATCTGATTCAGAGCAAAATTCCAAAAAGAGAAATTTGCTTACTATTTTGCATAATGGCAGTATCACTGGGAAAAGCATAGAGCCTCCCTACCTTGAAGATGAGCATTCATTTTGGTAGGTAAATTCTTGTGTTTTTTGTTCAGTTTTCTAAGTCTCATTATTACATAATTGACCTCATGAATATCATGAGATATTTGTCATTGCCTAAGATGTTTTACATTGGCTTTAGGGGTCTCAGAAATCATTAGACCCACAAAATTCTATCTGGACTGCAAAATTTTCACCGTCTTATTTATATTTAGTAGTTAACCTCTTCCATCACCAGGCAACAAATAACATTTACTGAGTAACTACTAGATACATGACATTGTTACAGGTATTGAATTGTTACAAAGGACAGATTAGACATGGTCCCTTGTCCTCCGGTTTCAAAGATCTAACCAGAAAGATAAGACAACTCAACAATAAGATGAATATAAATGTGGGGGAAGGGTCAACTAGAGAAATATACTTAACAATTTTTACAATAAACATAGGTTTTACATAGGCCAAACTTGGAAGGAAAATATTCTATTCATTATGTGCTTTTTAGCTTTGTTTACATTTACCATGACTTCTTTAAGGTCCTAGTAAGCTTTCACTTTTAAGCTTTCTTTCATTTTACTCTACTATATTCATTAAGTTTTAAGAAGAGGTGATGGGACAAAAGCGCAGTGGCTTAAAAGGAGGTCTAGGTGACATAAATTTTCTCCCAACGAAAGAAATATTTTAATGGCAGCACTTCTGTTTTGAATTTTATACAAACTATTGCTATGATATTTGATTTACAATATTTACTCATTTAATTATTCAAACATGAATCTCATAGAGAGAGGTATACAGGTTACATGGTGCTCATTTTACGTAAAAGAAAATGTACATATTCCTAAGTCTCACAATTAGGCATAAAAGCAGAGAGCAAGTCTTCTGACTTAGTCCTTTTCTGTGCCTTCACCATGTTCACTGATTTGAACATTTGGTTACTTCGGTCCATTTCCTTCCCTCCCTCCCTCCCTTCTTCCTTCCTTCCTTCCTTTCTCTTTCTCTTTCTCTCTTTCTCTCTCTTTCTGTCTCTTTCTTTCTGAAGCCGAGTATTGCATTTATTTCCTATTTTATACAACTCTTTACAAAAATATAGTCATGCCCATAAAAGTGTAAACCGTGGCTTCTGAAAGCAAACGCTCTTTGTAATTATTTAAAAGGGCCTTTTTAAAAATTGTAATACAGGGAATGGAGGTCTCGGGTTCGGTTCCGGGAGGCCTCCTAAAGAAACAGGAAGACGAACAGACACAGCAAGTGCAAACAACGAGACGGTGGGGAAAAATAAATAAAATAAATCTTTTTTAAAAAATTGTAATGCAAAGGTCTGTGCTCTATAAGCAGTCCTGCACCTGTGCATTATGACGATAAGGCTTACTTTTAATACAAAGACTATGTTATGCACCATCCGATTTAACAAGCATCATTTTATCATTGCTTTTTGCATCTTTTTTGTTTGGGGGATCCTCCACTTCTTCAAGATGTTCACTAGCTTGTTCTTCAGCAGATTCTTCTTTCTCAGAATCTGAATGATTGAATATTTAAGAATTAAGGACAGGAATATTAAAAATAAAAACAAAAGCAAATAATCATTTATATTATCCATCACTAACTTGCAAACTACAATCCTGAATAGAAGTATTACAGGAAATATGATGGCTATATGAATGACTTGAAGGATCAGAACCTAATGTTACCTGAAGAAGGACAATATATTTAAACAATCATTAAAAGGTTTACATTTCATAGAAGAGAAGAATAGACCATGGGTTCTCTGATTATCCAAGATTCTCATGGCTCATCTGTGGCTAGATAAACTGGAATAAAAGGTGAAATATCACCCCAGTCCTCTCTCTCCCTGATTTTCTAGCCCACCCCAACCCTTCCTGATACTTCTCAACTATTCTCCCACTTTCTGTGCCTGCTGATATAAAAATCAGTAGAGGGGACAGATGTGGCTCAAATGGTTGGGCGTCCGTCTCCCATATGGAGGGACCTGGGTTCAATCCCTGGGACCTCCCGGTAAAAAAAATAAAATAAAATAAAATAAAATAAAATGAAATAAAATAAAATAAAAATCAGTAGAGGGGAGCAGGTGTAGCTCAAGTGGTTGAGCGCCTGCTTCCCATGTACGAGATACTGGGTTCAATCCCTGGTACCTCAAAAAACAAAACAAAACAAAACAAAACAAAAACAGTAGAAATATTCCTGAATCCAATCTTTGGTATAGGGTTGGAATGCCCAAGGGTTGGCCAGGTAAACAGGGCAGCCAAAGTCTGCCAGCACCTTTCATAAAATCAAGCAATTGGCTAATATCACAGTGGCTGGATGAATTGCTGGGATTTGTTCTTTTTTTTTTTTTTTCCCCATGTAGTAATTTTATTTACAAACATATCCAGTATGCTACACAATTTCAACAGACTTTGAACTACTTTTCTGGATTATGCGTCTTATGAAATTTCATGGTTGAACTAAAACATCCTTATTTCTTAAGCAATTGGTGTCTTATTATAAAGAAAGGTGTAGCAAACCCAGCACAAAGTACAAAGTCATCATAATTAGTAACTGCCACTTATTTTCCACTGAAAATTGTGACTTCTTCCCTGGTCCCTCCTCACAGTGGCTCCTGTGGATAAAAAGTCATGTGCTCTGACATGGTGCTGTTGGAGGCTCTGCCAAAGGTGCAGAGACAAGGCAGAAGAAATGGAGATTTGTTCTTTTAAAATGTTCTTCGTACATTTTATAATCACCTTAAAATCCATTGGTTCCTACCCTGCATACATTCTGGTTTTGGATTCTTGGTAGGTTCCTTGAGCAAAATGACATGACACTTTAGTGCCATCACCCCTGCCCACAAGTCAAGCCAAAACATTAAGACAGGTAATATATGACGAAGTGAGGAAGAAGAAGCCAGCAATGGTGCTGAAGAATTTTCAGGATTTGCAGAGGCTTTGAAAGTGCTTAAACCTCACACTTGACCAAGAAAAAATGCATTTCATAGAAAGTTTGGTTTTAATTAATTCTCCACAAGAATTAATCAACAATGATGAAACACTGAATGTAGAGAAACTAAGTCATCAAGGACCAGGACAATATAGGTCAAACTTGCAAACTTAAAATACAAACCAAAATGCCGTAAACATGTTTAATAAAGAATTTCCTTTTGCTTCCATATAAATTTATCTTTGTCAATTTGGGAGGTCAGTTTCTTTTTTTCAGTATTGAACAGTAGAATAAAATACCTAGGTCAAGAGACTACTCATATGACTTCAAACCTTGACAATAGTTGACACATTTGTACCAAATCTAAGTGGTCCTCAATAGCATGAGTTTTGAGTTCTCAAAAGCCAGGAGCTTCCTTTCTCTTCTATGTGCCTTGACTATGCTTGGATTAGCCTATAATATTTGAATGTCTATACATTTTGGGCCTATAAAGCTTGTATGGCAGGCAAATTGAAATGTGCCAACAGTGTGACACTGCTTACCTGCAGCAGGTCATAATTGAAGACCTATGTCTCCATGGTGACCTCTCTGACCCATGAGGTCGGAACTGTGGGATTAATGACGTCCCACAACTGGGGCAACCACAGTGCTGAGAACAGCCTTGACTATTGTAAGTAATCTCAAAACCTCAAATTTAGATGAAAGAAATTTAAGAACTTAATCTGTAGTAAGGAACAAATTACAGTGATACTGGAGGGAAAGCCTCTGTTTGAGATCTAGGAGGCTACTTTCACTCTCTCACCTCTTTATGGAGTCCCGGGAGTAGTATATAGGAGGAAGGAAAGGCCAGAAAAACAATTCTGAGAACCTCCTAGACAGATACCAAAAATGAAAGAATGAGTATTCCATGACTGCTCAATGTTCCTTAAGTAAGTTGGTGATTGCCTCATTGTACTTAAGAAAGCATCACATGATTAGAGTTTTCAGAGAGAAAGCTGACCTCATTACCTTAGTAATCTGTGAAGCATTCCTGAACAAGTCAGAAATGAGTTTTTATTTCATTTAGGTGGTTCCGGGGAAAAACCTTTCCAGGACCCATGTATGGACACAGCTGTTTGCCCTGATCAGGATCCTTGCAGCACCCAAGTAAGACTATAATTATCAGATATTTTAGTTCTCTCTCTGGCCACTGCTAATTGTGTTCTTTATTTCCTTTATTACAAAGAGCTCCTACTATTTTCTCCCACAATTATGAGATTTGTTTCTTGATCATATCACCTTCTATTCACCAACTATCGAAATCCAATTTACCAGGACTTTCTACCCTGCTTTCCTAGAGAAATAAGTACTTAAAAACAGTCTGACTCTTAGGAACTTTAATTTCTCAACTTTCTCAAAGTGTTATCTTTAAAATCTTTAGAGTTCCCATTGTAGGCCTCTATACTTTGTGGTTGTGTCCTCTAAGCTCAAGATATATATTATCTTCATTTTCAAAGATCACTGGTCAAGTAAATGAGAGAATAATTAGTTTTCCTTATGGGAAAATTAAATCACTAAATAGTCAAAAGAACACTTACTTATTGGTGGTTAGAACTGCCTTTTCTGTAACTCAATCCCCTAACTAGGCATAAAAAAGCCAAAATGTCATCTTACAAAGAAAATTATTAGATACAGGGAATGTGTCAGACGGCAATGGCTTTAAGAGATAGTTTAATTTAGACTTTCCTAAATACTTTTGTTCTACTGTTCTGTCATTCAAATGTTTATATGTATACATGTTGGAAACTTGATAACACTAGTAGCGAGAGAATGGCATGGGGCATTGTATTAGGATTCCAGTAAAGTTAAATCTTTGACATGCAATTATAAGACCCCAAGTGAAAAATAGCTAAGTGGCCAAATAATTGTCATAAAGCTCATGCATTTAACTTTACCGGAAATATACTCTTTCATATGCTACCTAATGAGTGTTGGATTTGGGAATCTGGTTTCCAAAGCACACCGCAGCTTAGACACAGCAAACCAGATGATGAGAGCATGTGACAAGTAGAGGCAGCTATCATTTTATGTCGGCAGCTACAATAAGTGACAGCTGACTGACAAAGAAAATAGAAGGAAAAACATTTCTAAAAAGTAGGCAGAGATAAAACCTTAAATTTTGGTGATCTAGAGAAATTAAGTTTAAGGACAAGCAACCCTAAATGGCTTCTGAAGTCATCACTGTCTTACAACACAGTGCCGTAATTGACTTAAGGGTCCTCAAATATTGTAGCTGGATAGACACCCTAGGAATCTAGCCCAACTCTCCCAATTTACATAGAAGGAGATGGAGGCCTAGAGAAGCATTAAAGCCTAGTTCGGCATCATAGCTGGTTAGTGGTGAAGCTGCAATTGGAGTGAGGATCACCTGACCTCAAGGTCTAGCTCTTGTCCTATATAACCCACTCCAGAAAGGTACAAATAAATCAGTTTTAAAAGACTATGAAGGATTTAATAAACGTTTACGAATTTTTCATGAAAAAATGGTTGAGCATTTTTAATATTAATGAAATTTACTTAGCACCAAGTAAATCCTACTGCAAGAAAAAAATAAAAACAACCCCCTCAAACTAAGAAGATTTTTGTATAAATGACTTTTTCTTTACCATTTGTGCTTACTTGTTCTCTCAACTACCATTGTATTTATTAGTGGATTTCTAGTCGTTAAAGAAACCCTTACAATTAGAGATCAAAAGGGAATTAGTATTTAAGATGACTAATATACTACCACTGGGTATCTCTGAATACATTTGTATTATATATAAACTAGAAACTTCCTCTGCCTGACCTCTAAAAGCCCAGATATTCTCCCAGGGCTGAGTCTTTGGATCACTTCTTTCTTCCCCAGGTGATCTCATCCATTTCCAAAACTTTAAATGTCATCAATGTGATGACTCAAATTTATATTTCCAGCCTTGCCCTCTTCCTTAGCTCCAGTCCTTTCTATCCAACTGCTTGCTTGATGGGCCACTTGGATATCTACTGGGAACTTTAAACCTACAGTTAACAAAAATCAAACTCATGTTTTCTTCTTTCCCAACCATCCCCTAAACTTCTCATCTTATTGGCATCATCATTTGCTCAGACCCCAAACCTAGGCATCCTTAATTTCTCTTTATCTCAATCCATCATCAGAGAAGGATTCACTATGAAGCACATGAAGCTTAAGCTTCAGGGCCCCTTATTTGGACAGGACCCTTCCAAGGCCTTCATTTTGAATTCAATGTTTTATTCATTTTCTTATGGAGGATCCTCAACTTGTATTAGTTTCAAGATTCACAAGATGTGGGGCTACCTCTGCACTCTACAAACTCTACTTGCACTTTAAAAAGTATCTAAATCTTACCACTTCAGACACCATTGAGTGCCTCCACTCCAGTTCCAAGCCACCAATTTCTCTGGCCTTGAGTATTGCAATGGCCCCCTAATGCTCCGCCCCTGCTTCCAGGCTTCCCCTTCCATGGTGACTTTTCTATATAGCAGCCAGAATGATATTATACAATTTACCAGGTCATGTTCCCTTGCTTATCTCTCCAAAAGCGTCCCATTCCACTAAAAATATGCCGCACAATTAAACTACCACACTGCCCTATGTGATCTGGCCCCTACTTATCTTCCAGCCTTTTTGCTCATTGCTTACCACCCCCTGGCTATACCCATCTTTCCTTCCTGGAATACAGCAGCCTCACCTTTGCCTTAGGGCTTATGTGCTGTTTCCTCTGTTTTGGGGAAATCTTTGCCTCATTTCTTCACTTGTGTCCTTTCTCATCTTTCAAGTCTTAACTAACATGTCACCTCCCCCCAAAAGACTATATCCCTAAACTAGCACCCCACCTCCACCCCAGTCATTCTTGATCTTATTATTCCCTTTTTTTTTCATTTATCACCAATGAAATTATCTATCTATTCAGTTTACTTGTTTATTATCTGTCTTTTTTTTTTCTCAAAGATTATAAACTCCACAAAAGTGGGAACCCTGCTTGTTCACCACTGAATCCCCACAGCCTAACAGTACCTACCACCTAGAAGGGACCCAGTAAATATAGAAATGTGACATAAGGCAGTTTTACATAGAACATGGGTGGAATTGATGAACATGAACTATTATAAAGTCCCTTTTGTTTTTTCCTTATTAACTATAGACTGCTAAAAATCCATACTGCAGTAGCTGAAAATTGGAGATGTGGATTGATGTCACAATTAAAACTTTACTATGTATGTCATCATAATGCATGAGGTAAAATATGCATGTCATTGTGACCAAACTGTAAGACACTTGCTATAAATTGCAAACAGATGAAAACGAAAATATATAGACTAAACCATGTGAATTTCCTCATCTCTCCACCCAGGTATTGGTTTAGGAATGTTCAGAACATTAGAAACTTATTATTATCCATGTCTTCTGAACTGAGGCATAAATATTGTAAAAACAAATAGAAAAAAAAATCAGTAATTGAGGTCTGGATGAACAATTTCCTCAGATCTTTAAGGAAAAACATTTTTTAAAATAGCAGCAGCCTTATTGAGAAGTAATTCACATACCATAAAGTTCACCCTTTTAAGGTATACAATTCAGTGGTTTTTAGTATAGACACCGAGTTTTGCAACCATCACCACTATCAAATTCCAGAACATTTTCATCACTTCAGATAGATCTTCATGTCCGAAGTTCTATTAGCTGTTACTCCTCATTCCCCCCTCCACCCTGCTCATGGCAACCACTAATCTCCTTTCTGTCTCTATGAATATGCTGATTCTGGAAATTTCGTATAAATGGAATCTAGTAGTATGTGGCTTATGTGTCTGGCTTCTTTTACTTAGCACAATGATTTCCAAGTTCATCCATGTTGTAGCATGTATCCGTACTTCATTTCCTATCATCAAATAATATTCCATTGTATAGATATACCATGTTTTGTTTATCCTTCATCAGTTGATGGACATTTGGGTTGTTTCAACTTTTTGGCTATTACAAATTATTTTGTTATTAACATTCATGTACAAATTGTTGTTGATATGCTTTCATTTCCTGAGTGTGTATGTAGGATTTCTGGGTCATATGGTAGGTAATTCTATATTTAACTTTTGAGAAACTGTCAGACTGTTTTCAAAGTGGCTGCACAACTTCATTTCTTCTTTCTTAATTAAAAAAAAAATTTTTAACTATTTTTTACGTTTAATAATTGAAAATATAAACAATTTTTAAAAAAGAGAACACAGTTGAATAAAAACATACATTTCTCAATTAAATGTACTGGAGACACAGAAATTTTTTTTTAATCATACAATATGTTACACAATATATTTGGTTCATAGTAACAAATCATACAGTATTTGTCCTTTTGTGTCTGGCTTGCTTAGCTCAACATAATGCCCTCCAGATTCATCCATGCTGTCATATGCTTTATGACTTTATTTCTTCTTACAGTTGCATAGTATTCCATTGTGTGAATACACCACAGTTTGTTTATCCATTCTTCAGTTGATGGACACCAGGGTTATTTCCAACATTTGGCTATTGTGAATAATGCCACTGTGAACATAGGTGTGCAGATGTCTATTCATGTCTATGCATTACTATGAACTAAATATATTGTGTAACATATTGTGTGATTCAAAAAAAAGTTTTAATGTATTCAGTACATTTAATTGAGAAATTTATGTTTTTATTAACTATATTTTGTTTTTCTTTTTTAATTATTGTTTATATTTTCCATTATAAAATGAACAAAATAAAGTTTAAAAAAAGTGGCTGCAACCTTTTACATTCTCACTAGCAATGTTTGAGGGTTCCAGTATGTCCACATCCTTGCTACCACTTGATATTGTCTGTCTTTTTTATTATAGCCATCCTAGTGGGTTGAAGTGGTATCTCATTGTGGTTTTCATTTGCATTTTCTAATGACTAATGATGTTAAACATCTTTTCATGTGCTTATTGGTCATTTGTATATCTTCTTTGGAGAAATGTCTATTCAAACATTTTGCTCATTTTTAAATTGGGTTATTTGTCTTTTTGTTGCTGAATGTAAGAATTCATTATATATTCTGGACACAAGTCCCTTATCAAATATATGATTTGCAATTTTTTCTCCCATTCTATAGGTTACCTTTACACTTTCTTGATATTGTTCTTTAAAGCACAGAATTTTATTTTTATCAAGTCCAATTTATTATTTTTTCTTTTTGTGTGTGTGCTTTTAGTGTCAAAGAAATCATTGCCTAATGCAAAGTCATAAAGATTTAGTCCTATGTTTTCTTCTATAAATTTTATAGTTTTAGCTCTTACATTTAGGTCTATGATACATTGAAAAGTTTTTGTATATAGTGTGAGGTAGGAGTCCAACTTCATTCATTTGCATGGGGATATCCAGTTGTACCAGCAACAGTTGTTGAAAAGACCAATGTTTACATTTAATTGTCCTGGCACCCTTGTCTAAAAATCAATTGACCCTAAATGTAAGGTTTATTTCTGGACCCTCCATTCTATTTCATTGATCTATATGTATATCCTTATGTCAGTATCACAATGTTTTGATTACTGTAGCTCTGTAATAATCTTTGAAACCAGGAAGTATGAGTCCTCCAACTTTGCTCTTTTTCAAAATTGTTTTGTCTATTCTAAGTCCATTGCAATTTCGTATGAATTTTATCATCAGTGTGTCAATTTCTGCAGAAAAGGCAGTTGCACAGCATTGAATCTGTAGATTAATTGGGGGACTATTGCCATCTTAACAACATTAAGTCTTCTAATCCATGAACATGAAAGATCTTTCCATTTATATAAAACTTTAATTTCTTTCAAAGAGGCTTTCTAATTTTCAGTGTATACATCTAGTATTGTTTTTGATGTTATTGTAAAAGTAATTGTTCTCTTAATTTCATTTTTGTATTGTTCATTGCTGGTGTATAGACATACAATTGAATTTTAAAATTTTTAATATGGTAACATATATAGCACATAAAAAATTGCCATTTTCATAATTTTCAGGTGTGCAATTCAGTATCATTAATTACATACATAAAGTTATGCAACCATCACTATCACCCATGACCAAAATTTTTTCATCACCCAAAACACAAACTCTGTACCCATTAAACAATAACTCCCCATTCTCCCTACCTCTAATCCCTGGTAACCGCTAATATTTCTGTCTATAAATTTGCTTATTCTAGGTATTTCATATAAGTGGAATTATACAATATTTGTCCTTTGTGTCTGGATTCTTTCATTAAGCATGTTCTCAAGGTTTATCCATTGTTTTAGTTTCCTAGACTGCTAAAAGCAGATACCACGAAATGGGTTGGCTTAAACAATGGGAATTTATTAGCTTACAGTTTTGAGGCTGAGAAAAATGTCCAAATCAAGGAGATGCTTTCTTCCCTAAGACCGGCTGCCAGTGATCCTTGACTCCTCTGCCACATAGCAAGGCACTTGGTGGCTTCTGTTGGTCTCTCCCGTCTCTTCCCATTTTCCTTGCTTTCAACTTCTTACTTCCATGGCTTTCTTCTCTCTCTGCATTCATTCCATTTATAAAGAACTCCTTGAAAGGATTAAGACTCATCCTGAATGAGGTGGGTCACACCTTAACTGAAGCAGCCTCCTCAAAAGGTCCTACTTATAATGGGTTTACACCCACAGGAATGGATTAACTTTAAGAACATGTCTTTCTGGTGTACAAGCAGCTTCAAACCATCACACCCATGTTGTAGCATGTATCAGAACTTCATTGCATTTTACAGCTGAATAATATTTCATTGTGTGTGTGTGTGTATATATATATATACACACACACACACACACACACACACATATATATACCACATTTTGTCTATCCATTCAGCTATTGGTGGACACTCGGGTTTTTTTTAAAAACCATTTTGGCTTTTGTGAATAATGCTGCTATGAACATTGGTGTACAAGTATCTGAGTCCCTGTTTGCAATTCTTTGGGGTATATACATAAGAGTGGAATTGCTGGGTCATATAATTCTTAGTTTAAATTTTGAAGCAATTGATTTTTGTATATTGTCCTTGTATCCTACAACCCTGCTGAATTTGTTTATTAGCTTTAATAGTCTTTTTGTGGATTCCTTAGGATTTTTTCTATACAAGATTATGCCATTTGTGAGTAATTAGAATCTTCAATACAATGTTGAAAAGAAGTGGTAAGAAGAGTATCCTTATCTTGTTCTTAATTGCAGGGAGAAAGCATCCAGTCATCATTAAAGATGATAGTGGTTGTGGGTTTTTCATAGATTGCTTTTATCAAGTTGAGGAAGTACCCTTCTATTCCTAGTTGAGTATTTTTATCATGAAAGGGTGTGGGATTCTGTCAATGGGTTTTCTGCATGATTTGCGATAACCATGTGGCTTTTATCCTTTGTTTTATTAATACTGTGAATTATATTGATAGACAATCCTTTTATATGCTGGATTCAATTTTCTTGTATTTTGTTGAGGATTTTTGTGTCTATATTCATAAGGGATATTAGTCTGCAGTTTTCTTTTCTTTTGATTGTCTGATTTTGTTATCAGGATAATACTGGCCTTATAGAATGAGTTAGGAAATGTTCACTCCAGTTCTATTTTATGAAAGAGTTGAACAGAATTTGTGTTAATTCTTCTTTAAATATTTGGTAGAAAATTCACTAGGGAACCCATCTGGTTCTGGAATTTTCTTTGTGGGAAGCTTTGGATGACCAATTCAGTCTCTTATTATAGGTCTATTCAGATTTTCTATGGAATCAGTTTGGTAGTTTGTATCTTTCTAGGAATTTGTCTATTTCATCTAGATATCTAATTTGTTAGCATAAAATTGCTCATAGTGAAAATTGTTTTTATTTCTGAAAGCTTGGTAATGATATCCCCTTATTCATTCCTTATTTTAGTAATTTGAATCTTCTCTTTTTTATCTTGGTCATTCTAGCTAAAGGTTTGTCAGTTTTGTTGATCTTTTCAAAGAACCAAATTTTGGTTTTGTTGGTTTCTTCTATTTTCTATTTCATGTATTTCCACTCTATTATTTTCCTTCTACTTGCTCTGGGTTTAGTCTGCCCCTCTTTTGAACCCGGGTCCTCCTAGGTTAGATTATTGATTTGATACTTTTCTTCTTTTTCAATATAGGTATTTACAGCTATGTTTCCCTATGAGCACTGCTTTAGCTATATCCCATAAGTTTTGGTATTTTGTGTTTTTGTTTTCATTCATCTTATTTTCTAATTTCTCTTGTGAGTTTTTTGACTCATTTGTTATTTAGGAGTATATTGTTTAATTTCCACATATCTGTGAATTGCACAAATTTTCTTTTGTTATTGATTTCTAATTTCATTCTATTGTGATTGGAGAACATGTTTTGTATGATTTCAATCCTTTTAAATTTATTGAGCCTTGTTGTATGGCCTCACATAAGGGCTATCCTGGAGAATGTTTCATACACACTTGAGAAGAACATATATCTGCTGTTGGGCAGAGCATTCTATAGACGTCGATCAGAACTAGTTGTTTTTAGTGTTGTTCAAGACCTCTATTTATTGTTGACCTTTTGCTTAGTTGTTCCCTCCATATTGAAAGTGGGGATGGAAGTTTCCAACTACTTTTTTTTTTGGACTATCTATTTCTCCCCTCAATTGTGTCAAGGTTTGCTTTATATAAATTTGGGGACTCTGCTATTAGGTGCACGTGTTTATAATTGTTATATCTTCCTGTTTTATCATAATAAAATATTCCTTTGTCTCTAATTACAATTTTTCTTAGTCTATTTTGTCTGATATTAGTATAGTTATTTCAGCTGTCTTCTGGATACTGCTTTTTGCATGATACATCTTTCCATCCTTTTACTTTCAACCTATTTGTGTTCTAAGGAAAAACAATTAACTTAAAAACTAAATATTTCTGCTAAGTATATTTTTAATTCAGGATTTAAGGTGCAGCAAATGATGTTTTTTAAATCCATTTACCACATTTAAATGAAAATAACCAACATTAAAAAAAGATATTCTTCCTTTTCCCAACTGTTAACCAGGCCTTATATTAACGTATTAGAATATATTCTACATGATCAAATCTAGAGTCTTAATTATCTTCAAAGTTCCATAAATCTGTTTGTCAAACCAGCAGGAAAAGGAAATTCCTAAGCAAGGAACACTGCTCAGAAAGTACTGTACCATGTCTCCAAATCCCTGAGAATCAAGTCAGAAAGCTGGAAGCAACGGAAAACACAATAAGGTAACTGACTTCACTTGGTGAAAAATGAACAATGTATTAGGAAACCCTTACGTGTAGCTAGGGAGTTATTTTATTCTCTAACAAAGCACTAGTAGAAATATAATGCAAGCCACAAATGCAAATTACATACATAGTTTTAAAATTTCTAGTAGCCATATTTTTAAAGTAAAATTAATATAATTAATAATTATAGTTTGTTAACTAATATAATTTAACCCAATATATTATCATTTCTACATGTGATCAATATAAAATTATTAGTTATTTTACTTTTTGGTACTAAGTCTTTGAAGTCTCGTGTGTAATTTATACTTAACAGCATATCTCAATTTGAACTAGCCACAATGGCCAACAGCTAACATATTGGATAGCGCAACTGTATCATTTAAAGTTGAGAATGGCCTTAAAATGCTCCGTGTTGATCAATTCAAACTAATTAAAAAAATTCCTTAACTTTACTTATTATTCACTGCTATAACATAACTGCTAATATATTAGGAATAAAAAAATGTAATAATCTAATAGGTAGCTGTGTAAACAAATTAAATATACAAATTTTAGTAGTTTCAATGCACATTAGTAATGATAGTTAAAAGTTAACACTTTCTAAGCATTTACTCTGTGCCAGGCACTATACCAAATTTTAAACCTATGGCATCAGGTACTCCTGTCATCTCCGTTTCATACAAAAGCAAACTGGGGGTTAGAAAGGTTAATTAACTTGTGCAACATCACACAGCATGTAAGTTATGAAGGCATTATTTGAACTCATTCTGCCTGGCTCTGGAGCCTGTGCTCCCAGCCTCAAACTCTGCTGGTTTCCTAAAATGAATCCAACCATCTGCAGATATTCAGTTAACTTAATATATAAAACTGTGAGAGAGACATGGAGACAGAGAGGAGGAAGAAACTAATTGAATCAAAAATTTTTTCCTGTGTGTCCAATTCAGCAACTTGCTGAAGGCCTATTGTGTGCAAAGTGCTTCGTGAATGTCAGTGTACCAGCCAGGATGCTCTGACAGTAACAGGCTGCAGCAGAGTAGGGGCTTGAGATTTTGATAAAAAGCAGCTGAAAAAATATGAGCTATTCAGCATATTTATTTTCACTAAGCAATGTTTCGACAGTTCTCAGCTCTCTCTTTTTTCTTTACTGGTTTTTAACTAGCCAGTATCTTTTTCATACCACGTTAACTATTAATACAAACACCTGTAAATAATACTACCACTTTACATTTTGGTACAGTTACAGATGATAATATTTTCATTTATGTTATCTAAATTAACCCTCATAATTTGTGATAGAGAACAAGTGCTTAAAACTATTAGGACTAGTGGTTGAGGCTCTTTAGAAATCCTGGGGTAACAGAAAAATTACAGATTGTTCTTATTTTGCTTGTATTCAGCATCCAATAAACCAGAAATGGCAAGATCAAATTCTATCCCAGTTGACAGAAGCTTTCACAAAGATTTTCTAAGTCTAACTTCTACAGCCTCCTCCGATTTACATAGCACTCCCACCAACATGGAAGTCCAGGAAGCCAAGAGCAGCAGACAGAGTAGATTCAGACACTTGCTTGTTAGAGTCTTGCCTCCTGGAGTATCAGAAATAGGTCATGACCATACTCTGTGGTACCTCCTGATGAGCACCAAAAATTCTCAATTACCTAGATTTCATGTACCAGTTGGAAGAAAATTCCAGCCTTCCTTTTCCCCATTCTCAATCTTTTTCACATGGGGTTGTGATTGACTAAGCAAATACGCCTCCAGAACTGAGAGGTGGTGTCAGGTCTAATAAAGAGGAAAGATAAGGCATCAGAAGCTGACCATTTACAATTAATCTGCCCATAGCAATGGCAGCTAGTGGGGGAGTAGCAAGACAACATTTTCTACCCCTCCATGTTAATTTCCAATTAATGTTAGAACCAATCATATTATATCTACACAGCTATTAATATTCCCATTTTATGGATGAGAAATTGAGGTTTCGAAAGAACTCTCTCAAGTTCCCACAACTAGTAAGAAATTGGGATCCAAATCCATCTAACTCAAGTTCAAGGCTCTTTACCTTCTACTACATTACCACCTTGGAAAATAAATTTATATTCCTGTGGGTTGTCTTTTTTTTTTTCTTTGGGTTGTCTTTATACATCTGAGCTATCTCCTTATGGGAAAATAATACCCTTATAAAATTCCCTCCATGGGAAATCTGTTTCTAAGTACAATAAATCCCTCAGAAGGTTGAGTATTACCAACTTTCCAAAATTGCAAGTTTGCTGAAAATACAGTTCCTATCTAGTAGATTTTTCTGGATATCAGACCTTCTGCTATCCACCCCAAAATTAGAGGAATTTCTCCCATGCTTTGGGTATCTCTTCATTCATTACCCTTAAAAATCTTCTCCTTCCCTTTTTTTTTTTTTTTTTTTTTTTGAGGTATCAGGGCCAAGGATTGAACCTCAGATCTCCAATGTGGGAAGCAAGCACTCAACCACTTGAGCCACATCGGCTCTCCTCCTTCCCTTTTAATCGGACAGTTACAATGTCAAAATAAGGCTGGGCTGTGATTCCATATTCTAGCAGTCTATGTCATAACTAATACAAAATTGTTTTGTTTCTAGACTGAAATAATCTGAAATTTATGCCCTGCCTCATCAAAAAACAAGCCCCCTATTTTAACAAATCTAAACTTATTTGGAATTTCTATTTAATGATATTAAACAATTATATATAATTTACAGAATCATTGCCAATAAACACTACCATAGCAGGTGTTAAAAAGGCACTGGCAATCAGGCTATACCCTAAGCTAGCTTCTAAGCAATTAATCTTATTTCACTTTTCAACCTAGTCATTAAAAATGGTTGTTTTAGTATGTAATTCCCAAAATCTCTATAATCTTGAGTGAGGAAAAAGCATTTCAGAACAGTCATGGCCAACTGACAAAAATAAATAAAAAATAAAAAACAAAAAATCTTCCCCAAATTTATGCACATAATGGTCTATTATTGAGGGGGGGGGAGTGCTATACAATGATAACTAAAAAACATCTATTGAACAAAGATAGTGCTGCAGACCTCCTGTAGACAACCACATCACTGTCATAATTAAAATTTCCTGAGAGAGTTTTCTCTACAAATCAATTAGAATATTCAAAAAAAAATTTTTGGCTGGCATGTGGATCCCAGGGCCCCAGCCCAGAGATTCTGGACACAGTGGCCGGAATGATTCTAATGTATTACAGCCAAAGTTTATATTCATTCACCTGAGAGCAAATGTTTTAAAAAGGCTTTCGAAGAGCAGAGAACAGCCAACAGGAAATGAAATTCCCTATTAAATGCTATCGACTGTCCAGAGGTGAACTACTCTCCATCTCTCCCAATGTGGAACCTCACTAGGAATGCAGATGTGTCCTTTTGAGGCAAAAATTATTTTCTTCACTGTCATGCTTAGCCCAAAACACTGGACACAGTAGGGAGTCAAGAGAAGTGCCGTTTAATTTGAACACTGCTTTCAGCCTTTGGTAGCCCAAGCAGTATTGTCTATGCATTAGAGTGCTGGACTTCAAATCAGGTCTCTAGACCCTTCGGTACCAGTGGGACTCAATATACACTTATTGACACATCAGCTCTGCTTTAGGAGGTGGATGGGGGCGTCTCTCTTGATTTTCCCCAACCGTAGAGAGAATGGGACCCAAGAACAAGAATCCGAGAATAGTAACGGGTCCTGGGGTAGGGAACCGGGGCGTCTGAGTTACGTGGACACCTCAGGACTCACAGTGGGCTGCGGGGGCGCGGGGAGAACTGGCGGGACAGCCCAGGGCTGAGTAACCCCTCTTCCGGGAAAGCCCCAGGCATGAGTCATTGAGGAACGCGGCGTGGAGGAATGGGCGGCCTGAGTCACGCCCCTGGGGAGATGCCGGAGTCGGACTGCAGGGTCCGTGAAGGCTGGGGATGGAATTTAAATAAGTAGTGAGTTTGAAAGGGGTTCTCTACCCAAGGGCCGAGGGGGCCGAGGGGGCGGGGTCCGCTCCTAGAGTCGAGAGGAGGGGCTGGAAGGCGGCAGAGAAGGAGAACGGCCAGCCCGCGGCGCCGAAATCTCCCGCGCTCAGGGGCTGGCCCCTCCTCCTCAGCCGGGCTTCACGCCCCGCGTCGCGGCCAGAGCGCCAGTCCGCTCGTTCTGCTGCTTTCGAGATGCAGCCCTGGACTTAGCCAGGATGGGAAGTCGCCGACCACCCCATCGGCGCGAAGCCCGGTGGCCTGCCGCGCGCCGCTAGTGACGGCACTGCAGGGTGCGTGGCCAATCGGCGCGGCCCCCGAGGAGGCGGCTTTGGCCCCGCCCCCTGCGCCTAGGGCCAATGAAGAGCCAGCGTTGGCGGCCGTGACGGGGTGAGAGGTCTAGAAGCTCCGCCCCGTCCTCCCCTTTCCCCTTTGCCCCGCCCGCTCCCCGCCGCTGGTGCCGGTCCCCGCGCTGGGCCCGCCCCCGCCCCTCCCCTCCCCTCCCCTCCTCTCCCCGTCGGCCCGCCAGCGCGCCTCACGGCTTCTGTCTCCCCTCCCTCCTTCTCTCTCTCACGCCTAGCGCAATGGCGGCGGCCGCGGCGGAGCAGCAACAGTTCTACCTGCTCCTGGGAAACCTGCTCAGCCCCGACAATGTGGTCCGGAAACAGGCAGAGGTAACCGAGCTCGCGTCCCCCGCCCCTGGCGCCGCGCCGCCCCCGTCTCCGCGCCCCGGCTGGCGCGCCGACCCTTCCCCTGACCGCTGGCCGCGGCGGGCCTCGGTTCTTCAACCGCGGCCGCGCAGGCCCGGTCCGGCGGGCGGTGGCCACGCAGTCCACGTGTGAGCCGGCCCCCCGGCGGCCCGCGGCTCCCGGCCGGGTCCCCGGGCTCTTCCGGCCATTGCAGCCCTGGTGCCCTCCCTCCGCACCCGGTCGCCAGTTACCCTCCCGCGTCTCACACACACGTGCGGCCGCTCATGACACGCTGCCCCCGCCCAGATATGGAAGCCGGAGGGCGGGGAGGGATGTGGGGTGTGGGGCGGGCCCTGGGGCCCCAAGTTAGGTTGTCCGAGGCTCTCCCAAACCCCTTTACCGCTTTCTCCCTGTGTGATCCTCCCCTGGTGTGATCCTCCCCCGCCCTTCCAGCTACAGTCTTCATCCAGCCCAGCCTTCCTCGTCTCCTAAATCCTGGCTGCTACCTGACCATCACCCCTGCTTCTCTGCTACCCCATCACTTATCTCTCAGGTGTCTGTCTCTCTGTGCTCCCCCGTTCGCCTGCTTTTCAAATGTGTGTCTTCCCTTGTTGCCTTCTTTCCACTTACTTCCATTCAGTCTTCTCTCCTTTCTAGTTCCTTCCTAACTGAAGCTGGATTTCCATATCCTCTCCACCCTCAATTTTATGAAGTTGCCTTTAGGGTTTCTTTCTAAGCAGTTTCCACCTTACTCCGTTCTTCCTTCAGGCAAATTCTCTTTGATCTCTAGAGATTTGTGGTCTCATTTATAACAAATGGGATGTACTGAGATTTCCGTTGTTTAACTGGGCCAATACCATATGTTCAAGTCTTCAGTTTCATTAAATCTAACCTGAATCTCTCTCTCGTTTTTTAAAAAAAAAAACAACCTGTCTCCTGGCCTCCAAAATGTGGAGCTGTGGATATAGTTTCAAGAGACAATATTTCAAATGTATCTGTAAGCTCGTTTACCAAGTTGCAGAAGACAACTTGGTTCAGTGATTCTTTAATGTTTTACTGTCAGTGTCAGGACCATGATTTATGTAAAAAAAAGGGAAGGACAGAAACTTTACAGTTTCTTTTAAGTGTATTATCAAACTTCAAAGTTGATTATTCTTTCAAACTTGATTATATATAGACTTTTTTGCAACCATATGATTACAAAATTTTTAAGGTTCAGCCAGATATTTTTACACAGCATATCAATATTTCACATAAAGCTAATGAAATAGATGGACAGGTTGTCCTCTTATGGACTCAAAGGCCTTAGAAGTGTAGTGTGGTTGTCTTTAAAACTGCAGTAATGTTAATACTTTCCTTGAATAGATTCAGGATATGCTAGCGTACACTTAGGGTTTTTAAGGTGAGGTAAGGTAGATACACTGGGAATTTGGTTCTGTATGAAAGAGCACTTCAAAGAACTATTATTTAATATTATCCTAATAACTATTAAATTCATTTATTATGCGTGTAATACATGTTCAATGTAAAAAAATACTACAGGTCATATTTTCATATTCCATTCCCCAGAGGTAACCACTTGTATCTTGTGAGTCCTCTTTATTGTAAGTATATTTATGTAAACCCATTTTTATATGAATGGGCTTATAATACACATTGCAACTTAGATTTTTCACTCAGAATATTTTGCATTGCCACATAGAGATTTATTTAAGCAGCTATGTAGTAGTTTCCGTCATAATGTATCATTTATTTAACCAACTGCCTGTCAGTGGCTAGTGAGATTTCCATTGTTTTGCTGTTAAGAATAGTGCTATACATAGGTGTACGTGTATATTTACTTGTGCATATTTTCTCAGGGTTATTTGTAGAATACTTAAAAGTAGCATTTGTCCTTAGAAGTCACGTGCGTTTATTAGTTGCCATCATTTTGCATTTCTACCAGTGGGATAATGCCTATAAAAAATTTTTTTTAGTGGTTTCTGCCAGTTCTCGAGATAATTTTTCACAAAATAAGTTCTTAATCCCAACTCATAATAGAAATTTCCATGTGTTACAAAACAGAACAGCATTGTAATTAGTAAGCTAGTTTTAATTCTCCCTCTTCCCTCCAGTTGCTTAAGTCTATTGTCAAGCTTAGTAGGGAATCTCTCTTCTATTGAACTAAATACCAGTGTCTGGTTTAGCTTGAATTCCAATTGGTGCCTGCTGTAAATCTTTTATCACATCACTTTGGGAATGGATAGCAGCATTCAGCACTTTTTCCCATAAAGAACAATTGAAATAAGTACTGTTATTCTTTTAGTCACTTTATTCCTAGTGAAAACATTGATATTACATTTTTGCTTCCTTTGTATATCCTGAAACTATATTTATTATGTAATCTACCTACCGTGAGATAGAAATTTCTTAATTTGCAAAAAAAAAAAAAAGAAAGAAATGTTAGGGGGAAAGCTCCCTGGCACTATATGATGTAGCACTAATTTGGCCTGTAAATAGAGTTTCCTAGAAAAACATAATTTTTTTTTTAGAAAAGAAATAGCTGGACATAGAGGTATCTTAACTTTTTTTTTATTTTAATTTTAAAAAATTTTTAACTAAAATTCAGTACTATGGTCTCATATAGCAAATATAAAAATATTTTCTTTTAACCAAAAATTGGCAAGGGTTCAGTAAATATTTTTGTAATTCATTCAGTCAAAATAAAAATACTTAGTTGACACATAAATACCAAACTATTGACTGAGCTGGCTTGTTTTATATTCAAATATGAAATGAAGTACAGTAGAACAGTTTCATTTTATATATTGTTGAAATATTTCAAGGGCTTAAAAACTTTTGTTTCTTTTTAAAAATTAAGTTTTAAAACTTCCTCCATTGTATACAACATCTAATATGTTTTATATTTTATTTCTATTAAAATAACCTTCAAATTTTTTTCTCTTTAATAATAGATAACATGAACGAGTCATTGACAGGTAGTCCAAAATTGAGTATTCGTGGCACTCATGACAAAACATTTTTATGTGACCTGAGGTTAAATATTTTATTAATCATACACATGGATTTTACATTCTTAGTTTTCTCCATGTAGACTTTCTTCCTCATTGATTCTAATATAGAACTTTATTGAGATTTGAATTGAAAAAGGTATTGAAAAATATACCTGATTGTTGAGGAACCAGAGTGTTCAGTAGGTAAAAGTTGTTTGTCCTCTTTTTTCTTTCCATATACAGGGTAGGCTTACCATAAATATTTATGGCATTGAGTGACGAGTACATACTAGCATTTCTCCTTGGCAAAGGAGAGGCAAAGGGGAGAGGTGAAATCTGCTTTACCTTGTGTGATTGTTTGTGGTGGAATCAAGTGGGATTTGACGCTAGTAACATTGAACCCAACTGGGCCAGTGCTAGGAATATTCTTAGAAAAGTAATCTATATTTGATATACTCCAGTAATGTGCTACATACCAATGATAAAAAGGTGAAAACACCATCCCTACCTTTTAACTGAGTCTCTCTAAGCTAAGAAAAATCACACTTTTTGATTTTTAAGGTTGTGTTCTTTTTGCCAAAACATTTTCCTTGACCACTGTTAACATTCTGTTATGGATGTAATACTATATCTAGATTATCAGAGTAGACCATACCAAATGGGGAGACTCCTCTTTCAAAAGCTGTTTTCGCTTATACTAAAGTCTTCTTCCATTGACTTTAATTCATCATGAACTAGATTACTTAATGCTAAGTCTCTGCTCTAATGAACATAGTATCACTGTCACATCAATAGTCCAAGCTGGGCCAGGACACAGGCCTTCAAAATTTATAGCATTTTCTGCATATGATAGTCTGGTAAAGGATTTCTTTTCAGATTATACAGACAAGACTTCCAGGAGGATTGAGGATTAGAGAGGCAGAGGGATCACTTCTTTCCCAGAAAAAAAATAGCTAGAGGACAGGCAGAGACTGTCTGGAGGCTCAGGGCTTAAGATACCAGGGGAAGGTGAGATATAACCTAGAAGAGAAAGGGACAAATGAAAGGAGTCTGGAAAAATCCTGTGAGTAAAGCTGCAGCAGCAGCTGCTGGCACCCATCCTCCCACCCTCAGAGCAAACAAAAGTCTGGGAACTGCAGTGGCTGTATCAGCTGTGGACTGAGGGGGTGGTGTAGGGGTCCTTTTCCCCAAGAGAGGGGAGAAGGAGGAACACAGCCTATAGCAAATTCAGATTTTGGCCAACTTGGTTTGCTGCTGCATTGGAGGGGTCACATACTTCCAGGATGGGTGGGACATTGTTTGCATTGAGAGCATGGGAGGAGCTAAAGATAATTTGCCTCCTCAGACACCTTCTCTATTGTCCTGGGCTGGTTGCTTAGGAGGCAGAGGGAGGGAGGGTGCAACTAGCCAAGGGAGGAGAACCCCTTCTGAGAAAATTTGTGAGGCGTTGCCCACCCTGAGGACATTACTTCTACATTGCACTGGGGGATGGGGTTACAGTTCCCCCCAGTGTCTGGGGTCTAAGCTGAGAGAGCTGCCAAAGTGCACCATCTGCTGGCAGACCGAAAAAGAGGGGGGGGAAATAAATAAAGACAATCAGGTGCCTTTACTGCCTCCTTCTCTAAGGTCCTTGGAAACTGGCCTGCACGCCTTGAGCAGTTAAACAGGTGCAATCCTAAATATCCAGAACAAGTTGAACCAAGAACCAAAGAACAGTGGTAGCACACAGCTACTTAACAGTCATTCCCTAGGCAAGAGGGGGAAACTGAAAATCAGAGTAAACTCTTAGCATCAAAATCAGCTGCTTAGACATCAGCAAAAACTTTCAAGCCTTGGTAAGAAAAAAGGAAGATATGATTCAGGCAAAGGAACATATCAGAGCTCCAGATGAGACACAAGACTTGAAACAACTAATCAGTGAGGTTCATACAAATCTCCTAAATCACATCATGGAGTTGAATAACAATATGGCTAAAGAAATAAAAGACATTAAGAAGAGACTGGCTGAGCACAAAGAAAAATTTGAAAACTTGGAAAGAAAAATAACAGAGCTTATGGAAGTGAAACATATAATAAGTGAGATTAAAAATACAATAGAGGGAAGTGGATGTGGCTCAAGTGGTTGGGCTCCCATTTACCATATGGGAGGCCCCTGGTTCGATTCCCGGGGCCTCCTGGTGAAGACAATCTGGCAGGCGCGGTGCGTGCGGTGCGGTGAGCTGACAGCCCGCACAGAGCGGTGAGCTGTGAGCTCGCACAGCAAGATGATGCAACAAAGGGAGACAAGCAGACACAGAAAGAAAAAAAAAAACGCACAGCAGATGGACACAGCGAGCACAAGCAGCAAGGGGGAGATAAATAAATAGATCTTTTAAAAAAACACAATAGAGGCATGCAACAGCAGATTTGAATCATGGAAGAAGGAATCAGAGACATTGAGGGACGGAATAGCTGAAATTGAAAGGAGAAAAGAATGGGAAAAATTGAACAGTAGCTCAGGGAGTTGAATAATAGCACGAAGCACATTGACATGTGTTATGGGAGTTCCAGAAGGAGAAGAGAAGGGAAAAGGAGCAGAAAAAGTGGAAAATAATGGCCAGAAATTTTCCAACTCTCATGAAAGACATGAACATGTGTGTCCAGGAAACAGCCATCCTCCAATTAGAATAAATCTAAACAGACCTACCCCAAGACACATAATATTCAGAATGCCAAATACCAGAGAGAGAAAAAATTCTGAAAGCAGCAAGGGAGAAGTGAAACATCACATATAAAGGACATCTAATGCAAATATTTTCACTGTCCTAATTTTGTGGTAATCAGGGTACACTAAACATTCACTATATTAGAAACCATGCATGTGTCCCCACCTAGTGTTTCTCCCTAGGTCTGGTTTTTAGAATGCTGGTGATAAACTAAGCCTGATTTATTATACGACCATCCTGTATGGGAAAAGACTGTAACTTTGGGTATCTTTGGGCAACCTTAAGAGATATAGCAGGGGGATGGATGTGACTCGGGTGGTTGGGCGTTCATCTCCTGTATGGAGGGACCTGGGTTCGACTCCCAGGACCTCCCGGTAAAAATTAAAAGGAAAAATATAGAAGGCACATGGGCCACGAGGCCCTGTCCTCGGGTTTGCCATCAGGCCCCACAAGCCATGCGGCAAGGTAATGACGTAACAGAGTGACACAAGGGAAAGCCAAGACAAGATGCACTGGAAAAAACAGGAACTAAGGTGGCACAGGAGGTAGGACACCTCTCTCCCACATCGGAGGTTCCGAGGATCGAATCCCAGTGAAGACAGGAGGAGAAGGATAAGAAGAGAGGGCAGGAAACAGACACAGAGTTGCCCAGCAAATGGACACAAACAGCAAAAACTGGGGGTGGGGGGGGGCTAAAATGGATAAAAGTAAAATAAATCCTTAATGTATAGGGGAGGAAGATTCAGACTATAGTAGTAATACTTTGATGATGCTCTTTCATGATTTGTTAACAAATGTTTCACAACAATGCAGGATGTTTGTGGGGGTTGATGTGTGGGAGCCCTGTATGATTTGTATGTTTGTTTTGTAAGATCACAGTGTTTACTGAACACTTACAGTTTATGTATGTTCATGTATGAATGATATACTTCAATAAATTGTTTAAAAAAAAAAAACATTTAGTAAGACTTAGTGGGAATTTCTCTTCAGAAACCATGGAGGTGAGAAAGCAATGGTATAATATAATTGATGTGTTGAAAGAAAAATTGCCAGCCAAGAATTCTTTATCCGGCAAAACTGTCCTTCAAATATGACAGTGAGTTTTAAATATTCACAGATAAACAGAAACTAAGGGTTTCATAAACAAGAATCCTGCTCTGCGGGAAGCACTAAAGGGAGTTCTGCAGCCGGATAAGATGAGAGAGAGGCTTTGAGGAGAGTATAGAGCTGAAGACTATCAGAAAGGGTAAGCAAAAGGTTAAAAAGACAGAAAAAAATGACATATGAAAGCCAAAGGATAAAATGATGGAAGTAGGTAATGCCTTTACTAATAACATTGAATGTTAATGGAATTAAACTCCCCAATCAAAAGACAGGCTGAGAGAATGGATAAGAAAACACGAGCCATTATATGTTGTCCGCAGAAGACCCACTTTAAACCCAAGGTTGCAAATAGACTGAAAGTGAAAGGTTGGAAAAAAGGATTTCTTTTCAAAATTTTGATTTAGAGCATTGGAAATTTGTGTTAAATGTTTTTTGGTTTTTTTTTTTTAGGAGGTACCGGGCATTGAACCCAGGACCCTCATACATGGGAAGCAGGCACTCAAACCACTGACCTACACACGGTCCCATGTTAAACATTTATAGCATCTAAATTGTACCAAGAACTAAACTAGACACAGTGTATAGAAAGTCATTTTTATTTTACTGAGAGACTTTTTTAAATCAGTGAAAAATTTCAAGGAACATAGATATTTTGCCATCAGTTTGTGAATATGTTCTCAAGAATTATCAAATTCAGACCATCTTCTGTCCTCAGTTGTGAGCACCTTTTGTCACAGTTTTCAGCTTTTTATTTATATATTTTTTGAGTTACCAGGGCCAGGGATTGAACCCTGGACTTCCTGTTTGGGAAGCTGGTGCTCAACCACTGAGCCGCATCGACTCCCCTGAATTGGTTTTTTCATTTGTTTGCTTGTTGTTTGTGGTGTTTCTGTTTGTTTGTTTGTTTTTTAGGAGGCACTGGGGATCGAACCAGGGACCTTCTATGTGAGAAGCAGGCGCTTAACTGCTTGAGCCACATATGCTCCCCTCCTGTATGCTTTTTACTTGAGAGGAAATTGAGGTTGTCAGAAGATCTTGAATTTTCCTTTCCCCAAAAATTTGTTCTCAGGTTGAGTTTGTTAAGAAGAGTTTGAAAACTGTGTCACACTCTATAAATGGACCTGGTTGTTTAGTGGTGTAACTCCCAGGGGTGAAACACAGCATTTAGTGCCAGAGAGATCATGTACAGTTTGCCTCAGAAGGACCAGAGTTCTTGCTACCATTTCTCTATGACCTTGGGCAAGCTATTTAACTTCAGAGCCTTTATTTCCTTGTCTGTCAGTATCTTAGATGCCATGGAACACTAAATAAAAGCAATAAAGTGGATTTGGGTTCAAAGGAGCCTTTTTTTTCCCTCCCGTGTCCTTTTGTCAAGAGAAGCCAGGTAGATCACAGAGGGATGCTGTTAGAGAGCAGGCAAGCTTTGAATTTAGACTACTAAGAAATCAACAGATTATCTACATTAGACCCTTAAAGTGGATAGATGAAAGTGGACTATCTTTTATTTACCAGAAGGCTTCTTTAGGGAGAAGAATTTCAATTATACTTAAATATTGATTTTTTTCATAGAAAAAAGCCTGCTGTTGTTAGGATTTTAATATATGCTCATGACTTTTTTTCAACTAAACTTTTTAAATCAGTTTGCTCTCGTTGTAGTAACGAGAAGGGAAGAAGCATTCCAAGTCACAAAACCTTTTTGCTAATAGATCTAGAAATGTTATTAAAGCTTCCTGGCAAAATTTCTCTTACCTTTAATTATGTCATAGAATTTTAGTATAATCCATGCCTGAAAGAAAATGTGGCGTAAGCCATTTGAATACTTTCCTTTCTCTGACATGCTTCATCAGAGGCATGTCCCTGGTAGTTCTAAGTTGTGATTCTACATTATGTGGTCTAAAAATTGTTGAAAAGTTAACCTTTAAGATAGGGTGATACTAAGTAAACACTTATTTTGTAGCATGGCAGCTCAAGTCACATTGGAAAGTTTTGGCCCTCTTAGAGCTTGAGATTTGTTAACCAAGGAAAGATAAATTAGGGAAATGTGCAGACACATCAGATAAATCTATTGAAGAGAGATAGATAGGAAGGACGTTGGTAAGTAACTCCTTGGACCTCTTCTTTTCCCGACCTATCTGGAGTTGATGTCACAAGAAAATGTTAACAAAGACTAGATCTCATACATGGATCCTTCCCACTCATTTCTTTTCATTGTGGTTTACTCATGCAGTTTTCTTTTTTTTTTTTTTTTTTTT
>JAQZBX010028509.1:0-27778 GCA_029593785.1 Cabassous unicinctus | reverse complement strand
CCACTGGAATTCTGTCTCCCAACTATGTTGTGACCAACCAACAACCCAAACTGCCTCCAGACATTGCCAAATGGCCCCTGAAGGGTAAACTATTCCCAGGTTGAGACCACCGCCCCAGAGCATTGTTTTCTTTCGTGTTTTTAGACTTTTACACATGCTGTTGTCTCTGCCTGGCCTAGGTGGCGTCACCTTGCTCACCTAAATAACTCCTGGTCACCTTCAAGAACCCAGGCCAGGTGCCAGCTCCTGGGAGAAGCATTCTCTGACCTCCACACTACTCGGGATCAGAGGTCCTTTTTCTAAACCCCATTTCTCTCTGTGCTTCCCACTCACCACACTCTTCAAAGGCAGAAGCTGTGACTTATTCACCTCTTTATCTCCAGCATATAATATAGGGCCTAGAATATCTTAAGTGGTCAAAACGTATTGGGTGAATTAGAGGAAGAATGGATGGGAGGTTAGATAGGTTGATGGATGGGTGGATGAATGAAGTGATAGATGAATTTGTAGGTGGATTGATGGGAGAGTAGTTTCATGAAAAGGTGAATGGATAGAATTTATGAAATAATAAATAGATGGATGAATAGGTATATGGTTGGATGAACGGATGGGAGGAGAGATAGAAGGATGGGTGAATGGGGAGATGGCTGGGTATATAAATGGGTGAGTGGATAGGTAGATGAATGGATGAATGGATAGATGGATGAGTAGATAGGAAAATAAGTCAGCAGATAGGTGGATGGGTGTGTGGTTGAACAGGTGTATAGATGGGCAGATGGATGGATGGCTGAAGGTTTGAGTGGATTAACCTGCTCACAGTTTATGAATGGGCAAATGAGTGGATGGAATAAACATGAATGGAAGAATATGTGAATAAGTCAGTGAAGAAGAGAGCATAATCCTCTTGTGATTGGAAGGTCTTCTCACCTATCTCCTCACTTGGATAGCCTAGAGGGAGAAACTGAGTCAGTGGGGCAGGGGATAAATGCCATTCTGAGTAATTGGAACTGTGAGGGAATCCACAATTCGGACTTGCATTTGTAGACAGTCTTTTCACCTGGGAACTCCTTTTGCATTTCCACTTTTAAAAAATCCCTCTTAGGTTGGATCAACACAGGTTCTTTTAAGAAAGATTCTTTTGTCCCATTTTAATGATGTAAATTGAGCCATGGTGCTGATGGAAGCCATTGGGTGTGGATCTCAGCTTCCTAACTTCCTAACTTTCAACTCCTTGGAATAGCATGCCCTGACTCTCATATTGGGGCTCAAGACAGCCTGGCAGGGACTGGTGAAGTCTTTTGTGCAGCATAGTGGAGAAGGACATAGCACAGTGGCTCAGAGCGTAGTTTCTGGAGTCAGGGAGCTTGAGTGTGATTCCTGGTTTCACTGTCCCCTAGCTGTGTGGCCCTGGGCAAGCTACTGACCACCTCTGAGCTTCAGTTCCCTCATTTGTAAAACAGGGTCAATACTGGCTCTCATAGGATTGATGCGAGGGTGAAATAAGACAATCCATGTAAATAGAGCAATGCATATAACAAGCTCTCGGTAAATGTTAGTTCCTCTTGTAATAAGTCTTCTTATTGTAAGCAACGTCTTGGTCATGAACAAGTTCATCATTGTGTTCTTGTATAAAAGATCTGTGTTCATCGGCCCACCCAGCTTGCCCCATTATGGAAACTCCAAGGCTTAGAGCATGAAATGACCTGTCCAAGATCATGCAGCTGATGAAGTGACAGAGCCCTGTTGAATGAGAGCCAGTTTGTTCTCTTGTCATTGCCCCACCCTACCTCCCCCTGAAAGCCCAAGCTTGTGCTAACTTCCTGTTAGGGTGGGTGCTTCAGTCCCAGCTCAAGGGTCCAGAACCACGGCTGTCACTTCCTTGCTGTGGGGAACCTAATCCTTCCATGCAGGAGCGAGGTAGCTCTCTTCTTATTCGTCTTCAGAATGCCTTTCTGGCCTCAGCAACTCTTTATTCCTGAGCTGAATGAGGCAGCAAAGCAGTTAGGGGCACAGGTGTTGCATTAGACCTGGGTTTTGATCCTGGCTCCAGCATTCCTTACCCAAATGACCGTGAAACCCATAGAGGCTCAACTTCCTCATCTGAAATGGTAAAAATGATAGTTCTTGGGTTGCCTCGAGGATGAAAGTCCCTAGCAGAGTGCCTGGCACATGGAAGCAACTAGCAAATATTTGCTCCCTTTGCTTTTCTGAGAGCCTGGGGCCTCGCAGTCATAGAGAGTCGGGCTGAGGGCAAGTCTCACTCTGGATTCAAAGGGGATGATATCTTCGGGGCTCAGGACTGATGCCCAAGAGGAGGAGCGGTCAGAGATGGATTCTGGAGAATGCACCGCTCTCAGGGACCCAGAGCTGGAACTTGGGTGCTGGACCAGCTGGTGGCAGAGCCTGCCAGCCCAGCCGGGCTCGGCACGGGAGCGATGGTGTTAAGCTGCCTGCGTCAGCAAGGCAGGACCCGGAGTCCATATGCCAGGTACCAGGCTCCCAGGAAGCAGGCGAGGAGAAGCTTCCTAAATTAGAAGCAGAGTGCCGAGCTGGGGTCACACCTCAGAGCAAGGGTCAAGCAGGGGAGCCGCCTCAGTCAGCAGGCCGGGGCTGCTCAGGCAGGCTGGTGGAGCTGACACCGCGGCCTGCTGCCTGTTTACAGAAAACAGACGGGACCTGTGACCTGGAGGCACACAGGACCCAGCCCAGGGAACCTCAGCCCCAGGGGACAGCCCTGGGGGCCTCACGGGCACAGAGCAGAGGCCCATTTATCTTCTTGCAGAGAAAGAGAGGGCCAGGGTGAGGGCGGGAGTCTGGGAGGGGCCGGGCAATTAAGGCTGCCAGCCTGTGCTGATGCCTGCCACCCCCTCGCTGCAACGAGGGCCCTTCATTAGCTGCCCGTCTCCAGCTTCTTGGTGCAGCCTCGAGGGACCTGGATGGCTGACCAGCCTCAGGTGGCATGGGAGCTGATTAGCAAAAGCACGGACCAGGGCCGTGCTCCCTTCCGCTCTGCTGGCTGGTTCAGACGTTCAACACTGTCTCCAGCCCTCTGTTCCTGTCCCGGGCAGGGAACAGCCTGCATTTGGACTTACCCCAGCCCTTTGACCAGAGCCAAGGCACCCGAGAGGGCTCTGGCCCCAGGGAGCGGTGCAGGGCTTTGAGAAGGGGAGGGGCCCATGGGGTTCTGGCTTGAATTCCATGAAGAACAGTGCCTGATTGGTAGGGTCTGCTTGAGAGTGGAAGATAATTTTGATGTACAGTGTATATTTTTGAGGGATCTGCAGGTTCCTTTCTCTTGTACATCTATGCAGATATATATATTTTTTTAGTCAATTAAATTCAAATGATATTAATAGAGCCTTCTGCTCGGTGGGCTGACAGGCAGGCAAGGCTGAGCAGGGCTCCATGTTCCCGATTCTCTGAGACTCTTAGCCCAAACCCAGGGACGGGGGTTGAATTCGCACAAGACAGGCACTGGTAGCTTGAAGCGGTAAGATGAGACCCGGCATGATCCAAGGGAGCCTGGAAAGTTCCAGAGCAGATGAAGTGGCTCTGGTTTCTGGAGAAGCAGTGGCTGGAGTTCAAACTGCAACTTCACCTCTAGGGACAAAGGGAAGCTTTCCCTGAATGGAATCTAAAAATGGAGTGTGTCCTTCCAGCCCCTGGAGGGAGTGCCCCATCCATCCCCGTGAGGCAGCTGTCCACTCAAGGGTCCTATGTCCCTGGCCTGGGCTGATGCATAAAGAACTGGCCTTGGGGCCTCTGCTTGAGGTGCTTTTTCCCATTTTATAAACTGGCAAAATGGATACCTAGGCCGGAAAAGAATCTCGTGAGACTCTAGCAGAGCCTAAAGGAGGGATGAGCCTTAACCTGAGTCTGAGGCCTTCAGAGAGCCAGGGACCTCCTAAAAGGGAGTGCAAAATTAGGAAGAAGGCGTGCGTTTTCCTGGGAAATGCTTCTGGAGAGGTTTCCACATGTTGCAAAGGGGCCTGCAGCTGGAAGTGTGTAGAATCACTAACCACACGGTGGGGGCATGTGGCAGGGGTCCAGGCTCTCAGGTCCACTGGCTGCGGAGGAGCGGGTGTGAAGAGGGTCACCTGCAGCCCGTCAGGAAAGGGACAGGCCGTGTGAAGGCAGCAGGACCCCGCCTGCTCACCCTGGGGCCCGCCGGGAGCCCCATTTAAATTGCCCCCCACCCTCTCTTCTGCGCCCCCACCGCCACTCCCCTGAAGAATTGCAAGGCCCCAGATGACAAGATGTGTTTGTGGCCAGATCAGAGCCCTTTTGTTAAGCAAACACAGCAGCCCTCCCTTTAGCAGGAATAGCTCTGGAGCAGAGAGAGGGAGGGAGCGTGTCCGCAAACCCATCTGCCGTTTAGGTGTCAGAAATAAATTTTACCACTGGAGTCTGTAGCATCTGATTAGTGAATTATTCAGTTGGGCTCTTGCGTTCCCTGTGACCTCATTAGTAACCCTGAGGTGAGAGGGATGCATTAGAGCAACCACCAGGCTGCCACGGAGGAGCAGCGCGGGGGCATTAAAGCGGATTAAAGTGCTTTACCAAGAACTCCAGCACCACTCGTAAAAACGGCGCATTGGTAAACCAGGGCTCAGCAAATAAACAGGCGGACGCCACTGGGTGGGGGGAGTGGGGGGCAGCAGGGCAGGGAGGGTGGGGGAGGGGCGCGGGGCACGGTTCTCAGCAGAGCTTTGCAGCAGTGTTGGCAGCTCTGCCTGCCCGGGCGAGGGCACCGGGGCCGTGAGTTTGGGGAGAAGGTGCTCCCCCCGCCCGGCTCAGCTGAATTTTGTGCTGTGTCCTTTCTCACAGCTTCTGACTTCCGCTGTCATCCTTTGAGCCCTCTTTTACCGATGGGTCTTAAAGTACTGGAAAATTGACAAATTCAGAGTAAACAAGACCTTATTGAGCATCTACTATATTCTGGTCTCTAAAGAGGAGTTTTCCATTTTAAAATGTCCTGCTCCATCCAAGGGATAAAATAGAGTCAGCTAGTGGAGCTGGCAGGCTGCCCTGATCCCTTGGCCCTCCCAGTGCTCTAGTTCCCTTATTTACCCCTGCGTGGAGAGACAGCATCTACCTGCAATGGACAAGGGATGGGGATGTGTGCTAGAAGACTTAGGCTGGTCTGTCCATCAGAGGGGGCATTGGGTGGGTGGGCCTTATCTTTTGTTCCTCATGAGCAATTAATATCCCCCTTACGAGGCTCGCTGGGGCTTTGATGTTTCCGAACCCCACTCTTGGCCCTCACACCAAGCCTAGCTGATCAGACTTTTGGGTCTGGTGCCCTACAGAGGGGGAGACAGAAGGGGAATGTTGAGGGCACGAACTACTCCCACTTATCCAAATCCAGGCTCTCTGGGCCTCCTGTCCTTGTGGGGGTAATGGAACCTGTGGCGTAATCCTCAGGGTGCAGAGGAGCTGCACCGGTCTTCCAACAATGGACTCAAAAACGATGGATGGATTCGATAAACAGGATTTGTTACTGAAAGCTGATATCTAAACAGTAGTTACTAAGGCAGCAAAGCCCGGCAGCTCATCTCTATTCATCACCGAGCTGCCTGAGCCGCCATAGCTGAGCTAAAGGTGCTGGGGTCTCCTCCTTGCCAAAACCAGAAGAAGAATGGTGAAGGTAGGGGGGACAGAGGCTGGGACATCCCAGGTCTGTTCTGGATTTAGCTGCAGAGACTGAGATGGGGCTGCTGAGGGCAACTCCTCTCTCCTTTGTTTGGGGATGGGGCTCCCGGCTGGAGTTCAAGGCTGTCCCAGGAGACAGACCCAAGCCCCAGTTAGTGACTGGTGTGTTTGCAATTGTTTGTTCAGCAGTAGTCGCAAATGGACACTAAAAGGCTTTGTGGTTCATTGATGGTCATGCTCCGCTCCAGCCCATTCTTCATCCATTTCTTAGGTGAGCCGCAAGCCCTCCTCTGGCAGCCCCCACTGCCGCCCTCACTTGGCGCTGGGTCCTAAACTCTGCCCGCGCAGCCGTCCACCTGCCAGCAATCCCTAGAACTGGAGCCCTTGCCCCAGGCCTTGAGTCTTGGAGACCATCAGCAATGCTAGGGGCCTTTCTGGATTTCCCCTCTGCTCCTTGCCTTCCATCTGAGCTTATGGCACCAGGGAGGGCAGGTCCAGATGGGGACAGGTCCACAGAGAAAGGGGCCAGAGGGAGGATCTGTTGGGAGCTCCATTACCATTTCACTCTGTGCTTGTGGCCCCCAAATTTGGGGCTCAGTTGCTGATCTCTCTGCGATTCGGATATGGAATGACTGTGTGGGTGACTTACCTTTAAAACCAAAGAATATTTTCCGCAATTTGGAATGGAGTAGGGAAAGCCAGAAGGATGTCTTTGGCTTGATGATACCTTGAGTTAAATAATCTATGCCTCTGCTATAACATGGGTGAATTTTGAAAACATTATGCCAAGTGAAAGAAGTAACAAAAGGCCACATATTGTATGATTCTATTTATATGAAATGTCCAATATAGGCAAATCTAGAGAGACAGAAAGTAGATTAGTGGTTGTCTAGGCTTAGAGGAAGTCTGGGGGGAGTGGTGTTTGGGGAGTGATGGGTAAGGGGTGGAGGCATGATGAAAATGTCCCCAAATGGATTCTAAATAAGGTCACACAACTCTGAATTAATAAAAATTGTACACTTGGAATTCTATAGTGTGTGGAATTATATCTCAATAAAGCTTTAAAAAAAATCTCAGTGCATCATTTTATTTCCATCCTGGTGTGGTGGGACTGCACGAAGTAACAGGTGGGACGCCATCTATAGCTCTGTGCCTGGGACATGGTGAAGTTAAATGTGCATGAGCCACCATCAGTGTTCTTGAGGCCAAGAGGCCAAGGCTTAGGTCCAAACTGGGACGTGACCCCTCTCAGGTCAGAGAAAGTCAAATGCCTTCCCCCAGAGCCTCAGGAGGTTGTCCAGAGCCACTTATCTCGTCCCTTTAAATGAAAGCAACCTGACTGTGTCCAGGTCAGTGGTTCTCAACTGGGGCAATTATTTTTTTGGGGTGCCACTGGCATCTAGTGGGTAGAGGCCAGGGAAGCTGCTAAACATCCTGCAATGCATAGGACAGTTCCCAGAACAAAGAACTGTCTGACCCCACACATACAGTGATAAGGCTGAGAAACCCTGGTCCAGGGGTTCCCAACAAGAAAGAGCTTTTTGAGGGAAATTTGGGAAATACTTATCCCCTTTTACTCTTCCTATCAGAATAGCATCCCCATCCTCACCCCAAGGGGGTGGTGATTTTTTTCACCATATTCCAGAAGGAAGTCCAGCCAGGCAAAGTTCCTTGGAAGTATTAAGTTTCCATTGGTTGGTGATTTCTTTTTGCTATTTGTACTCTTTCATATGCTATATATATATATTTGCTTTGAAGGCATAATAAAATCTTTCCCTATAGTCCAAAAAAGTTCTCAGATATAAAAGTGAGTTTTATAAATGGGAAAGATAGGATTGCTTGACAGAGAAATGGACGGTGGGACCAGGGTCCAGGTACACAGCTTGGAATCAGAGGGAATGCACTTGGGTAAACCGAAAAGGACAACCCAGAACGAGTGGTTGGTTCTGGATGGAGTGTTTGCTGTAAAGGAGTAGCTGGAAGACGCTCAGCGACGAAGGTAAGGTAGACAGAGCCTCCAGGAGAGGAGAAGGGCAGGCAAGCTGCTCTTGGATTGTGCACCAAAAGGAGGGCGCAGTCTGGGGATGGCCAGACCCCAGGCAGGAGAGGCAGGTGGCAGATGACGTTTGAAGCTCAGTTCACATCTGGAGCTGGAGAATGGACGTGGCTTCCTTAAGGATCAGGGCATTGGCAGATGGCTGAGAAGGCTGGCTAGAAGTGGAGCAGAAGCAAGGGGATAAAACGGGCTGAGCATTGACTTGTGTGAGGGGCCCGAGCCCCTGCAAGAGAGCCAGCGTCTCTCTCGGGGCCAGGTCTCTGTACATCCAGCCAAGTAGCTTTGTGCCCTAGAGTGACAGACAGGGGCGGTCCGTTTGGCAGGCTCCCTAACAGAGGGCGTGAAGGAAGCACAGAGGAAGGGGCAAACGCTGTGAGGCCGGGATCAGAACCTCAGCAGAGAGCCCCAAGCCCCCAGCAAAGTGAGCACAGCCAGGGCTGCAGCCTGGGACCCCCGCCCGCCATGCCGGCTCCTTTGTGTTCAAGGACGGTGCTGCTTTTCTGATCGAGAAAGGCGCACACGGCCGAGCTCCCCGCCCCTCCTTGGAAAGCTGTCGTATGGAGCCCCTATCTGCCCCTGGAGGAAGAACGGCGGTGGGGAGCGGGTGTGTGCAGGTGGAGGGGGCCGGGGGGCCAGGAGGCCGCCTTGCATTCCTCCTGGGCACTTGCTATTTCGGACCCACCGAAAGTCTGTTCCTCCTGGGTCTCTGCGCAAACGTGAGTGACACAACTCCTCGCGACGATCTCTTTACTTAACCCCTTTCGCTGGGCCATCTGTTCAGAACTCTGCAGCATGCTTCTCCTTGGAGCAGGCGTCACATTATCCAGGTGCCTTCTCTGGCACAGACTCTGCCCTCCACGGCTGCCCCTGCCCCACAAACAAAACCCAACCGCTTGCTCGCGTCCTGAATGACATGGACACCTGCAGGCCCGTGGGCCAGCGGGTCATAGTTGAGCAGAAAACTGGAGTCCTGGTTCCCGACTCCTCTTCCCCCCCCACCCCCCGCCCCCGATTTCATCTGATGCCTCACCTCTGTGGCCTCTCCCAGGTTGGTTTTAAAAACTGCCCCTCCTCCTTGCCTGCTGGTTCTCTGTCGTGGTCAGCAAGGATCTGGGCTACCACTTGCTTGGCACGTCACACCATTCCTGGATCCTTCTGGAGAGTCTTTGCGGGACCTATCTCTCCTTCCCTGCCCCTTTTGGGTTCTTCAAGCTCCCAGAAAGCCTCAACCTCCCTGGGGCTTTAGAGACATCCTCCCTCGTCTCTCTTGATTAGCCCTACCAATCACCATCCAATATGGCAGCCACTGGTCACACATGGTTGGTGAGCCCTGGAAGAGTGGCCAGTGTGACTGAGGAGCTGTATTTTAAATTTGATTTCATCACAATGAACTTAAATTTAAATAGCCACACATGTGAGCAGCGGCAGCACCTGGGAGCTCATTAGAAATGCTGCAACCCGGGCCTCACCGCAGACCCCCTGGATGGGAATCTCTTGGGGAGGGGGCAGCATTCTGCTTTCACTAGCCCTGCAGGTGGTTTTTGTGCACAGGGAAGTTTGAGAAGCACTTATCTGGAGCCAACCCGTGGGAAGCCCCAGCTCCTCTTTGAATGCCTGCCACCCCCGCCGTCACCTGGACCCTTGGAGAGCTCTGGAAGACAACCCCCACCCGCCTTCGGGTCTCTGCACGGGGTTTGCTGTCCACACTTCAGGCAGAGAAGGCAAAACCGGCCTTGGCTGGTGCTTCTCACACACCCCCATAGCAGGCACCAGGCCGTGGGAAGTTCTGAATAATGAATGCTGTAAAGAGGGGTGCTGGCTTTTTCCGTTTGCTCACTGAGCACCTTTCCCAGTGGGTGAGGTGCATAGTCATCACCCACCCCAGGAGCAATCTTCCCCTGCTGAGAACAGGCCTCCGCCCCCGCCTTTCTTCCCTCGCCCACGGGAGCTGGGAGCTGGCTGGGGGAGGCTGCCAAGCCAAGCCTTAGAATTCCAAGCAAGGGGCTGCAGGACGCTCGGTGACAAGGCGGGCCAGCTCTTGTCTTTCCTCTTTCTTTTCTAGCCTTTATTTCTTGAGCTTATCTTCCAGACACTGTGCTCCTTAAACTTTACAACAGTGCTCTGGGGTGGTCCTGTTAGAGTTGTTTCTTAGAGGAGAAAACTGGAGCTCAGAGAGGTTAAGCAACTTGCCCGAGGTCAACAGCTAAGCTGTCAGATTCCAAAGCTTTTACTCACAGCTCCATAAACTCCTCCACGGGCCGCAGGTCAGGAGTGGCCCCTCTTTGGAGTACCAGGCAGAGGCTGGAGAGTGGACCAGCAGGCTTATGATTATCAGCTTCTGCGAGTGCCTAGCAAGTTCCCTTCTGAGCAGAAATCCCCGAGCTGGTGATTTAAAAGTGAAGGAGGCTTAATTGCAAATAGATTTTACCTGGGGAACTTAATGTGTGATTCGTTTAGTATCAGCTCCTGTTGGAGCCCTCACTCTCTCACTCTCTCCCCTTTTCACTTTCCAATCTTTGTTGCTCTCTCCCAACCAAGAAGAGCCAAAGCTGGGTACCAGGAAGGATGCGTCCAGACTCCAGGTTGCAGGCCTGGTAGCAACCAGGGTAACTGCAGGCTCTCCTGAGGCCAGAGAGGCAGGAGGAGCTGCCCAGAAGTGCCCGGGTACAAGGGGCCTGGCATTGTCCAGAATGAAGGCAGCGTTCAGCAGCTGACTGGCCTGCAGTGGCCAGAATGCCACCTTTTCTGGCAAACTTTCTCAGAGGATTTGAGTCCTTCTCCAAGAAGATTCCATATAACCCTCTGGCATCTTCCGTGTCTCCGCTGCCTGGCTGTAACCCTGATCCATCCCCCTCTCTGCTCCCACCACCCCTGTTGCCAGCAGCCGTCCTGCTCTGTCCACATGGCCGTGCCAAGGACCCAGTTCTCTGTCTCAGCCCCCTCAAGCTTGCGGGCACAGGCTCTGTCCCTGGGTATCTGAATGCTCTGGCTGACTGCGTGGGGCGACCTCTTTGTCTCCATCAGAGAGTCCGTGCCACCTTAGGAGGCTTCTTTCTGGCCCTGGAGAGATGGAGGCCCAAGGGGACCACCAGAGTGTGAAGGGGTGTGACGGCCAGGCCAGGGGTGACTTCAAGAGAGGCAGCGGCTCAGCCTTCGCTGTTCCCCTTGTGGCCGGTAGGTGGTGCTAGATGCCAGCCGAGGCCCAGCTGGAGCCTTGGCCGCGCAAGGAAAGGGCTCTGCCTGCCAAGCAGCCGTTCTGGGTGAGAAGCAAGGCACTGTGGGCTCGGGGGCTGATTCAGGACATAGCAGGGGCTGGGAGAGCAGATTTTTCCTTTCACTAAACCCCATGGCCCTTTTACAGGCTGGCCTCCCCTTTAGGAACTAGGAAAGGGCTGAAAAGGGAACCTGCCTCACCTTTTGCTCCCCAAGGAGATTGAAACAAGGGGGTTACAGGAACTTGCCTCCACCTTTGTTCCAACATCACCTTGTCTGAGCAGGGATAGTCCCCCCTCTTGTAGGCACTCTTAGCAAGCTTGATGTCACTCCCTTGGGGCACGTCACACGTGGGCCCACGGCACAATGGACTGTCAGCTCCTGGAGGTCATTTTCTAATCATCTCCCGTATTGCCCAGGGCCTGGCACATAGCATATGCTCAATAAACGAGTGCATGAGTCAATGAAGGGGTGAGCTCAGTATTTCCTACTGGCTGCCAAGAGACTGTATTGCCTTCCCTGGTTGGAGATCTTTAAGAAGACAGGTGGTGCTTCTGACTCGGGGTTTTAGGAGTGGCCCAGTGGGTAAGCTGTGGGAAGGACGGGCCTTGAAGGCCCCCTGAAGCCATCACCTAGCTTAGTGCCTCATGCACAGATGTTGAATGAGTGAATGAATGGGTGGCTTCCGAGACTTGGTCCTGTGCTCCATTTTCCTTCATTCAATCGACATTTGTTGCATGCCCACAGTGTGCCAGCTACCTCTCCTTCCGCAGAGAAACCTCCACACTTCCATAAAGAAGGAGAATGCCCTGCAGCCTTGGCATTGGAGCTCCGGGAGGTTGGTCTTAACTCCCCGGGTGTGCAGGGCTTAGAAAACCAGCTAGGCTTTGGGGGCTAACTGAGCAAAGCCTGGGAAAAGAGGATATCCTTGGGGGAACTTTCCAGGCAAGACCAGGGCAGGTGGGCGTAGAACCGACAGGCAGTGTGTGGAGGGAGGGGGTATTTTCTAGGCAAGGAGGTGAACAAGCATCGAAGGAACCTGGGCTGGCATTTGCTCCTCAGACAAAATTACTTTTCCCTGGCTGAGGCTTAAACTGTGTAGACTCTGCAGTTTCACGGAGGACTCCGGGGAGGCAGGCCAGCCAGACTGGCAGATGACAGGAAGTGAGGAAGGGGTAGGAAATCTGCTGGCTCTCCAAACATCTGCACAGACAAGAATGGGGAAGGGTGAATCAAAGGAGATGGGATTCAACGGGGATAAAAAATAAAAGTAGAAATTCTCCACAGCCAACTGGATGGGGGAGGCGTGGCTCCAGAGTTGCCCGTGTGAACACATTAGGGCAGGGCTTCTTAACCTTTTTTGTTCCACGGAGCCCTTTGCCAGTCAGGTGAGAACCACGGACCCCTTACTAAGTCCACACTATACGGTGTATTATTTAATAAATATTTCACATCCACACCAACACGTCCCCACAAGAAAAATATATATATTTTTGAATTTCAATTCAAACCCTGCTTTAGGGCTTCTTCTGGCAGGAGTGAGCCATGGGCTGGGAGCTCTGAGCAATAGCTTAGTGTGTGGAGAGGGGTGAGATGAAGAGCTGCATTCAGTTCTGGGAACCCCATTTTACAAGACAGGAAGATGTGCTGTAAGAGATCTCGAGGGGGCCGAGCAAGACTGGGAAGCTCAAAGCCGGCTCACATGAGGAATCATTGAAGGACCTGGAGCTCTGCGTCATGGAGAACAAAACCGTGGATGAGCAACTCTGCTTGTGTTGAGATGACCCGTTGAGTGGACATGAATTGGGCTGCCACGAGGGGCGGTGAGTTCTCCAGAGATTTGCAAGCAGGGAAGAGGTTCCAGGTCAGGATGGGAGTTGAGTTTGAAGCCCCTATGTTTCCTTCCGGGCCTCAGAAACTAAGAGCAAGTCCTTCTCAATCCCTCTGCACCCCAGGGCTTCCTCGGGGCCACTTAGCCATAACTCCAAGCAGCTGTAGGGGTCAGTGGCCTCGCGGCGCCTCCTCTCCCGCTGGCCCTGTGGTGCCATGGCCCAGCACTTTGCTGAGCCCGGGACTGCTAATTGAGCTGAATCCCCTTGGGTGTGTGGGTGACGGCCTGCACCAGCAGCAGAGTACACACGCCCATGCTCCCAGAGGCAGGGCAGCTCCAAAGGCTCTGCTGCTTTCCTCCCGTCTCCTCCCCAGCAGGCAGTCAGGGTTCACATCTCAGCTGCGTGATCTTGGGCAAGCCAGGCGGCCTCCCTGAGCCTCCGCGTGGGCACTTGCTGCATGGTGGCAGGTACCATTTATGTGAACCATCGTTAGGACCCCCTCCCATACTGTGTTATGAGACACCTTCAACCAGAGGCTTTTGGGTACTGGTTCGACAACGTCTGCTTGGCTGGAGTCCGGGTGATGGTTTGCCTGGATGTGGGACTTCCAGCGCTAACACCTGGAAAGTCCTGCGCAAACCAGGACAAGCTGATCACCCCAGATGGAGTCCCCCATCCATCTCTTTCTTCCTCTGTAACCTGGCCAGTCTTCTGTCAGTCCTATGGCAGGGATTTGCTGGCAGATGAGTTGTGGGCAGATGTTGAGGCATGACACCCTGTGCCTTCAACTCATAATGCCCCCAAGCTCAGAGCTCAGAAGTTGAGGACAGCATCTCCCTTGTTATGGGTTTGCCTTTCCCTTTCCCATTTGGCAAGCATTCATTTTCCTCTGGGATTTCTAATGAATCTTGAAATTAATCTGCCTTTTCCCCTCCATTCACCCGATTTTGGGAACCTGGTGCCTTGGGCCATCCACTGTGGGAGAGATGAAGACGAGCAGGAGGAGGAGAAGCTACGTGCTCAGGCTGAGCTTGCAGGGGCACAGCGGTCTTTGCTTTCTGAAAGTCCCTTGTAAACCCCGGCAGCCCTGTGGCCTCTAGGAGCCTGGCCTGGTCTTTACAAACACCCCACTCTCCAGGGATGGGCCAAGTTGACACTGGGCTCAGGACAAGACTTTCCTTGGGGCAAGGAAATGATTGTGGTTACTGGTTCAGTTCTCAGATATTTTGACTTCTTTTCAAGCTGTCCAAAGCCCTGTGGGGATGTGAGGCCAGTTTCCCAATGACCATGGGATCCCACATTGCTGAGGCCCATTCCAGCCCTTTTCAAGAAGGACCTTCCTTAGAGGCACAAAGTCCAGCATCACACAGAGTTGGGCGGGGCCTCAGAGCACCATCTGCCTTCAACTTAAAATTCTGTCCAAAGACCACACTGCTCAGCAAATTTTGTCCCTGAGACCCAAAGGAAGACTCTGTTGGCATGGAAGGCAGGGGAAAGGAAAGAAGAGGAGAATTATCTTCTAGTGAATTCAATGTGGACCAACACACATGGATGGAGTACCTGCTGGGCACTGGGCTCTGGGCTAAGTCAGAAACCCTGGCTTCAAGGAACTTAGAGTTTTGGGAAGGAAGAAGAAATAAACATCCATGGCCATCTCTGGGACAGGGATGACTCTGGTAGCTGTTGGGCCAGCATCCTCTGAACAGACAAGAGGCAGAGGGGTTCCTAGGAGAATGTGGGAGGGCTCTGGGAGGTGGAAGGCCTTGGACCTTGAAAGCTAGTCAGGATCTTGATAGGTAGAGGCTGGGGTGAGCAGCCTTTGGGCTGCAGGGACGCAAGGAGCAAAAGTAGAGACAGGTAAGTGTGAGGGCAGGTGGGCTGGAGCCCGGGTGCTGGGGACAAGGGGCAGGCAGGTGGCTGAGAAGACTGAAAAGGGAGGTAGGGCAGGGTCCTGAAAAGCATTGGATGCTAGACGATGGAGCTTGGAATAGAGCCTGTAGGCAGTGGGGAGCCACGGAAGGTTTTAAGGCAGGAGAGAGCCAGAAAATCAGCTTCTTTTGACAAAATGTCAGCCACTCTGCAGCTTCTACACCTTGCTGTCTTTTCCTTTCTACTCTTTAATGGGGCACTGGACCAGCCTTTTCCTCCACGGGGCAGCCTTGTCCTTCCTCTCCAAGCCTGGAGCACAGGGGCCCTGGCTGGACCCTAGGAAGGCTCTGGCGATTGGCTCCACTCTACTGCCAGGCCAGGAGCAGGCGAGCATGAGGGCTGGACTGGGCCTTTTCTCTCCTCGCGTCTTTCTCAGACATAATCCAATTTCCAAGCGCCACCGAGCGGAAAGTTCAAGCTGGCCCTTCCACCTGGGGCAGATGCGTCTCTGTGCCCCCTTGCCACCCTTCCTTGCCTTCTTTGCTCACATCTTCCTTCCTCCATGCTTCTCGTCCCTTCTTCTTCCCCGGCCTCCCTGCCCCCCTTCTACCTTCGCGTCATGCTCACAGCAGGGCCTTCCCCCTGGTTGTCCACTAGCCCAATTGCTCCCTCGCTGCCCAGGAGGCAGGGCTGGGAGGTCGCACACACCCACGTTTGACTCCTGCTTCTCCTCATTGTGCAATTTTGAGCAAGTGACCTAACCTCTCTAAGCTTCTGGTCCTTCACCTGCGAGAGAGGATAATGAGAGACCTCCCTGGGCCCTGGCGGGTAGCAATGGATGTGCTCTCCCTTCCTTCCTCTCCCTGTTCAGGCTGGGGATGTGGGGACGGGTGCTCCTGGCTTTTCTGGGGAGGCAGGTGGCTTTGGTTGGGGAGTTAGTGGGTGTCTCCAGGCTGAGTCTCCATGCTGGTTTCCTAGGATGCTGCTGGCTTTTAAAATTCTCCCTGTTTCCTTTACAGGATAAAAAGAGCACAAGTCAGGAGCTGCTCGCGTTCACATCCATGGCCTGGCGGCTCATTAGTGGACAGCGGTCCTGCTCCAGCCCGGCTCCAGGTATGTCTGTGGGGCCTGGCTCTATGGGCATCAGGGGTCGTCGGTTCAGGCCATGGCCACAGGGCTGTGTGAGGAGGAGCAGCGGGTGCTGGACCCCCACGTGGGCCTGTCCTTCCTGCTCTGTCCCTTCTGGCCCAAATCAGCCCTGGGTCAGAAACCAAGAGCCATCACCCAGGTGGAGACTAGAATCTTCTCCCCAGAATGCCAGGCAGCCCTGATGGGACCCAGGCTTGCCAGGGGCTATCTCTGCCAGGGATGGAAATGGGGGGTCTTCTACCAGGAAGCTCTGGCAGAGAGACCCTAATAAGGGCAGCCACCCCCTTCTCCTTCTCTTGTGCCAGGCGGCACAAGGCTAGTTCCAAGAGAGTCAGGAAGGTAATTGGGTGGCCCCACAGAATAGGTAATTGGGGCTCAGGTGCCCCAGCTGGGAAGAGCTCTGGAAATCACCCAGTTTAAATCTGCCTACTTTATAGATAAGGAAAATGAGACCCTAGTGGGAGCAGGCTTGGTGACCGCGGTCTTATTCCCGAGGCACCTTGTGTAGGATCTCGTGTACACAGAGCAGGTTCCCAATAAATGGTGAACCAACAATGAACAAGTGGAGGGAACTGCAGTCCCTTGGCTCTCCCTGATCAAATGAACGTCTCCCTCCCACGGTCCAGGTGTTTGCAAAACATCACAGGTGACATTCTGCTGTTCCCCTTAGCTGAGCTGGCCAGACCCAGAGACCAACTCTAATATTTGGATGCCTCTTGCCTAGCCTGCTGCTTGCACTTGATGCTAACTCAATGATTGACGGGCTAAGGAGCTGCAAGGATCAGGGGCTGGGAGAGGAGAGGACACTAGGACAGACCTTTCCTCTCTTCCCTCCTCCACCCTCTCCTTTCTCTCCTGTGAAAACACTCCCCCTTTCCCTGCAGAGTCCATCACAGACTCACAGATCCGGAGGGGTCTTGGGGATTGCCTAGGTCACCCTCACTTTATGCAAAGGGTTTTGGGGCCCAGAGGGGGGATGTGATGCCCAAGATTGCGCAGCTTATTCGTGGTTCTTGGTGCACGGTTCTTGCAACCCTTTCCTAAGAGATTCTTGGTCCCCCCTGTGCCAGAGTGGCTAACCACAGGGGACGCCATGGCTCCTCCAGGGAAGGGATGCTGTCTCTCGTGTGAATGTCCAGCACTGGCACAGTGCCCCGCTACAGAGGGGCTCTGGGTGTGACCAGCTGCATGGAGTGCACTGGCAAGGGGGACCACTGTGCGCTCATTTTACAAAGGCCCTGGTTAGGCGGCCAAGAGCTGGGTGTTGGACGCGCACACGGAGAGCTCCTCCCCCGGCCACACCCACGGGCGCGCAGGGCCCAGGAAGGGAGGTGGTGGCTGTGCTCTCCTGGGCTGGCCACGCCCAGGTGTCACAGTGAGAACGCAGAGCTGGGCCCCAGAGGAGAGCCCCAGCCACCTCTAACCGGGATTGAAGGACCTCAGGAAGCATGTTCTGGAAGCCCAAACGGCGATCTTCAAGCATTCCTGGGGCCATCACGTGCCACGTGGAAGGGGGCTCTGGCCTGCTGTATGTGGTCCCAGGGGCAGAGTCCAAAGCCGTGATTGGGAGTCACCAGGGACAGAGCCGGGTTCATGTGAGGACGACCTTTCCGACCATAACAGCCGACCACCTGTGGAGGGGGCGGGCTCAGGAGGGAATGTGTGCCCTGGCACTGGAGCAGTCTGAGTAGACGTGTGACGAGCACTTGTCAGGGATGCTACAGGTGGATATGTGCAGGAGACCATAGGTTCTGCCATGGCCAGGGCCACCTGTGTCTTGGGCCTTCCTGCATACCCGATACCTGGCACACAGTAGGTGCTCAGCAAGGGTTTTGCAGAATGAGATGAAGCTCGGGTTTGGCTTCTGGGCCTCTGATTGCCTGGGAGGCTCGGTCCTGTAGATTGCCACACTCTGGAGGCCAGGCCAGCTTGGTTCACAGGCTGCCTTCCCTCCTCCTCTCTGGCCCTCCTATTGCCTGTCCTGGGATGATCTAGGGTCCTTCTTTCTCACTCTCACTGGATCCATCTGAGGTGAGGGATGCTGGGACAAAGAGGATATTCCCATCCTGCCTCATTTCAGCCCAAGAGGCAGCTAGAGAGAAACTGGAGGCCTTTCTGCCCACCAGTCCCTAGCACAGAGTCAGCAAATTGGCCATCCTCAGGAAAGGTCAGCTGAATCAGCCCCCTGCAAGAAACATGCTTGGTATTTTTAGAAGCTTTTCCAGTCTGCATGCTTGAGCTCAGCAGGAGGCACTCAGAGCCACTGCCCATCCAACCCCAGCCCCAGCCCAGCCCCAACTCAACCACAGCTTCTGCCCAGCCCAGCCCAGGCCAGTCCAGTCTTATCTCTCATAGTCCAGGCCAGTGAAAGTAGCAGCCTTCTAAGTAGAAGCTGATCGAATCATCCATCAAGGCAAGCTAGGTAAGTCCCAACCTCTTTTAGTGTACCAGGTGAGCCTGGGATCCCTTCGACTTCACAGCCCCAAATTTAAGATGTGACCTTGAGAAAGTCATGTCCCCACATTATTCCTAGCTGTAAAATGGAGAGGTCATCATATTTATCTGCAAGTCCATTTTGGAAAAGGTAAATAAGAATTCAATAAATATCCCAAATTGCTCTACTCTGCTGAATTCTGGGGATGTTGCAAGAACCTGGATGAGGTTGTATTGGAGAATTTTGTCTTCCTTGGAGAATGATGCTTAGGGAGATGATGTCATAAAAACTGGTCATAAAATATTGCTGTAGCTTTCCATTTGGGGAGAAAGGTATGTGATCTAGGAGGGGTCAGTGGCGTTTGGGGCTTGAGGTCCTGAGAACTCAAGTGTTTTTGCTTTGTTGAACAGGCAGAATGGGCGTCTTGGAGTAGAAGCCTCTGGCTCTGGCCCTAGCGAGCTGCGTGGCCTTGGGGCCGTCCCTTAGTCATCTTGGGTCTATGTTTTCTACCTACAAAATGGCAGGGATGTGGGCGGGGAGGTTGGACTAAAGGAAACTTCTTCAATTGCTAAGTTTCCACAGAGGGTTTTGTGACAATGCACCAGTGGTCTTAAAATACGCAGGAATAAGCAGATGTGGCAGGCATCTTCCAGAAGCATCCATCTCCCTCCATGGAGAGATTTTAATACATTAATTTATAACCAAACATACATGCACATTTTATGCATGTGGAATGAAAGAGTAGAATGAAACATTCACGTAACTTTTAAGACTAGAACGTGAGGCTTCCCAGAAGTTGCGTGCCTGCCGTGGTCTCCTGTGGTCCACCTTTCCCTTCCCCCACCCATTGGGACCTGTTGGTCTCCTTGGTTGTTGGGGCTTCTGCTTGGAAAAAGGTGAGAAACATTGGCCTGGTAAATCTCTAAGGTCTTTTGAAGTGTCAGCATTCTGTAAGATCTGCTATCTGATTATTGCTATTATTTTTGGTGTGTGTGGCAGGAGGGAGATTCATGATGCATTGACTTCATAGATAGAATCCCTTCTTTCCTTCTTCTTCAGGATGGAAACTCAGGGGACCTGGAAGTAGAAGGAAAATGAACAGAAAGGAAAATGTACTGGCTTCCTTGGGCATCCTGTGATAACACGAATGAGGGAAGAGAGAAGTTGGAGTCAGGAAGAGGGGTTGATATTTAAAATGCTTCACTTTGTAATCCTGGTATCCGAGAGTTACCAGATTAAAAGCATGCCTCCTAACTCAATCTGGCATCAGGGAATGCAGAGCCCCCCAAACACCCTTTATAAAGCAGCTTCCTTGTCCCCAGCCCTGGCACCTGCCTTCATACACACAATCCACAGGCATCCCCCCCATCCCTCTCCCCCTCCCCACCTCCGACCTCCTGCCTGCACACTTTTGTGCCAACACGCTCTACAGCCCACCCACCACACTACCCACAGGTAAAGCCCACCAGCACCCACTCCCCAGTGCTCACCTCCAGCCAGGCACCCATAGACCCCTCCCACCGGCTGGAGGTCCCTGGCCCCCTCAGCACGGGCCTCAGGCCGCAGGCAGTGCAGCCATGCCTGCCCGCCCCTCCACTCCCCATCTCTGTTGCTGCCCACAGCCTCCCCCAGGCTTGGAGCACACACTCGTTTACCTCGTGTGAGATCAAAAATAAACTCTCTCTGGAACCTGTTCAAAGGCTAATGTGCATCCTCTCTTAATTATTGATTTGTTTATTACAGACACTTGGGTAGGACATTCAAGGCAGCTGCTGTGCCAAGGATCTACCTCTAGACTCCCTGCCCTTCCCAGGGAGAAGGCTGGGTGGCTGATCTCCTCTTGGGAAGGGGTCAGTTGGGTGTTAATTGACACCCGCCCATGGTGCAGGTTGCAGCCTGGCTGTGCCCCCTTGCCCATTGCGGTCAGAAGCTGCACTAGCCCTAGCCCAGACCAGTGGTCACAACTGGGGCCTTCTGTCCCTCCTCTTCCCCATTACAACCAGAAAAATCTGGGCCAGGGGGCAGGTTCCTCACTGCCCCTGCAGAGGTGGCAGCTCCCCTTTCTTCACAGCTTACGGGAGTGGGGGACAGTTTACTGTGAGAAGTGGTTCTATGTAGAGATAAGGAGACCTGGGTTTGAAACCTGCCTCTGCCACCTGTCAGCTGGGTGACCTTGGACAAGTGACTTAACCTCTCTGATTCTGCTTTCTCATCTGCAAAACAGGGCTTTTGTGAGGATTCAATGAAACAGTGAGTGTGAAGAGTGGAGAAAAGTGACGCACACTGAAAAGTCAATCCGTAGTGGTTGTAGTTGTCACCATCACCGCCTGCTCGTCTTCATCTCTGGAACCCCAGCCTCAGAGGAGCTGGCGTGCCGTGGCCGGGGTGAAGCTGTTTTAGTATGGCCCCTGCCACATCCAAACACCGTGGGGACACGGAGCCCCAGAGCAACCATGGGCTCTATGCGGGGAAGAGGCTCAGCTAGCTCTGGGGCAGGTCTCCTCCCGGTTGTCTGCGGCCCAGGGGCTGGCTGAGGGCTTGTCCCTAGGGGCTGAGAAAGCACAGCCAACAGGGCTCACTGGGCAGTGTCACAAGCGGCTCTCCACAGGGTTGGGTTCCTGTGCTCTCTTCCGTGGAGTCCTGAGGATGAGTCTTAGAGCTTGACACCAGGGAGACGGCATCTGGGCATCTCTCAGATGTGCTCCCAGAGGCTGGGGCTCTGAGGCCATGCTGCATATTCCCCCTACAGCTTGGGGGGCTGACCCAGCCTCAGGCAGGGCTCATCAGGGCCGCTTTGCATCTTCCCCCACTGCCACCCTCATTCCCACAACTCCCTGGGCTGGGCTCCTGTTCCCTCGGTTCCCAGGCAGTGCAGCTGGTGCTGTGGGCTGGGGAGGGGGTGGAGGGCGCAGCAGCAAGCCCGTGGGAGGGAGCTGTCTCTTAGTTCCAAAGGCGAGCCTGCTTCCCAAGCCCCCTCCCCCCAACAAAGCGCTTTCCCAAATTCCCACACTGGTGCTTCAGTAAATAAGACTTCAGTTTGTTGGTTTTCCATTTGCACTTGATACCTACTTTCACGTGTGTGCGCTGTTCACAGGAGTTGTCAGTGTCAGAGGAAACTGGAGCGGATTGGTGATTACTTGCTTTTAGACCTAAATCTGTTGGCCAGTATCTGGTTTCTTCTTTTTTTGGTCTCAGAACCCTGAGGCGTCACCTCTCAGGCCCTCTGGGCTGCTGGAGTTCTGTTTAAAGAAATAGAAACCAGGATGGTTTCTAGCAAGCAGGGAGGGCAGAGTGTGTGAGCACCCTAATGTGGGGGTTGAGCCATTAGGTAATGGCGTGCACCCCAATGAAGAAGAGTAGAAAGGAAGAGAAAGAAGGGAAGGAAGAATTATTGTATGTCAAGCCTTGGGAAATATGCATTAGCCATAGCCATGAGCACATTTTTTTTTCTGGTGAGGAGGGTGAGGATCAGAAAGATGCAGGGATATGCCCAGGGTCACACAGCAAGTAAGTGCTGGAGCTGGAGTTTGAACCAGATTTGCCTGGGCCTACAGCTCATGGTACAGTTGCCCCTCTACAGAGAGAATATAATGCCCTGCATGGATGGAGACTGTTGTCTTGGCATTTCCCCCACCCTGTGGTCATCTGGTGGTGGATCAGGGCAGGCAGGTCAGGTGTGAACTGCTAATGGAGTGTGCAAAGATCCTGGGGCCCCCTGCCTGGTTAGCAGGAGCCAGTGGCTGTCATTTCTGCAATGTTTAACATCCACAAGGCGTTTTATGTATATCATCTCATTTGATCCTTGTGGCCAGAGGAGGACGTGGAGGACCAGAGGAGTGAAGTTGCATGCCCAGGGTGACAGCCCACGATGCTTCTGATGAATAAATGAGTGAACTAGTGGCAGTGCTAGGTCTGGAAGCTAATATTCTGTGCATCTGAATCAGAGGCTCAGAGCCAGGGCACGGGGAAGATGTGATGGGCCATGCTTTGGTGAGGAGCAGGTGGAGAGAAGGGCAGCTGTGGGAGGTGGGTAAGGCAGAGGCAGGAGCTGAGCAGGAGTGGGCTGGATAGGCTAAGGACAATGGGGTAGGAGGGGCCTTCGGAGATGGGGAGGGGTGAAGAGGAGAATGTGGCTCATGGAGAAGGCCTTGGCTTCTGTGGGCGAAGGGCACAGTTAGGGGGCTACTGGCCCTGGGCAGGCTCCTCACACAGCCCCAGGCTCAGGGGGTGGGGGGAAGGCTGGCAAGCACCCAGGTGATTGGGCATTGCCCTGGAAGCTGCTATCCCAACCTTCTCCTGACTTTGGAGCTGAGAACAGGAGCTACTAGTCTTTCTGCTTCTGGAAGCACCCTGGCATTTGCCCTGTTAGGGAGAAATTTGTAGGAAAAAGTATGATCCTGGGGGTGCAGTCAGTTCAAAGCACCCCACTTCTACCATCTGAAACTTCTCTCTTGGACACTCAGGGGATTTCAGGCAACAAAAGATTCGTTTAATCACCCCCAAAATATGTGGTGTCCATACATTTGGGGCTTACAATCCAGGGGGAAGACAGAACTGAACCCTTATTAGCAAGTGTGTTGAGTGCTGCCAAAGTGCAGGGCATGCTGGCAGCAACGATTCATTTAACAAATCGGAATTGAGCCCCTATTTTGTTCTTAGTGCTTTTTAAGGGGTTGGCACAGGCAAAGTCCCTGGCCTCCAGGAACTTATATTTTTAAAAGCTGGTGATAAGGGGACCCTTGCATTGGGAATCAGGAAGGCACCCAGACTTCTCTGCCCTACCCTGTCAGTCTCAGGTCCCCCATCTGCAAAAGGAAGGCGATTGGAGACCCCTGGCTGGGTTCTGAGCAGTACCTGGCTGGGTTCTGAGCAGTAAACAGGTAAATGCCAGGGCATCTTGCAAAGGGAGGCAGCAAGACAAGTTCTGTGGAGAGCTGATGGGGCAGGCACGTGCGTGCTGTGTATATGTTGGAGGGAGGGTGCGTGGGTCATCCCGGGGGTGAGAGGGGGCAGTCCTCCCAGCACCCCCAACCCCAATCCCTGTCAGCGGTGCTGCCGGTGCTTCTGGCACCCCAGAAGCATGATTCCTGATGCCGTGATTTCATTCCTTAGGGAGGTGGGCAGGTGGCGCGAGGTAGGGGGCGCCTCTTTCAGGGCTCCCCCATCCCGCCAGCGGTGCTCACCTGCTGGCAGGAACCTGTCTGTACTGGACCTGGTTCTTTGCAGAAGGCCCCGGGCATGTGTTCGGGTAGGGCCCCCATCGAGGACGCGCGCGGCGCCGGCTCCCGGCACATAGCGCTGCCCGCGCGGGACCCGGGACGGCGCCGCGCTCAATTCCCGGCTCAGTCCAACCGCTCACAGCCAGCGGTGACTCAGCAGGGGCGACCCGCCCCTACGGACGGGACCAAAGCCGAAGCCCGCCCGGAAGGAGCAGCAGGCAGGCGAGGCAACCAGTGGGGGGCCGAGGGCCTGCAACGCGGAGGAGACGCACCCCTGCCTGCGTCCTACGCCTTCTTTCCCGGCAACCCGGGACCCGCCGGACCCTCCCTGGCGGCGCGGGACTCTGTCCCTCTGGGCTCTGGAAGCGGAACCCGAGACCCTCGGTGGGCGGAGGCCGCACGCGACAGCACCGCAGCCCGGCACGCGAACTTGCCAGGGGGCGCTGCTCCGCGCGTCTGGGGCGAGCTTTAGGGTGGCGCTGTGTTTGGCTGGTTGTGAAAAGCCGGTGCTGGGCTTCGCGGTCGCTGACAGTAAAGCCCCCTGGGAACCTCAAAACCGAGCATCCTGAAGTTAACACGGTGTGTCAGGCACTGTTTCAAGTGCTTCACGGTATCATCTCACGACCTTGTGAGTTAGGTACTGTTGAACCCTTACTTTGCAGATGGGGAAACTGAGGCACAGAGAATTAAGTGCCTTGCCCAGGCCAGACGCTCCTGGGTGGTGAATTCAGCTCTGTGGGACTGTTACATGGCACCATATTTAGTCCCAATACGGTTACCTACTCCTTGGGTCTCCAAGGACAGAGCTCCTTGAAGCCTCTGTGGCTTGGAGCTACACTTTAAAAAAGGGACCATTGGCAAACCCCAATGCATCCCCAGGGTGGCAAAGGACCAGAAAGCTGGGCTTTTGAAATATAGGGGAGGAACTGAGGATATTTTGCTCAGAGAAGAGGTGGGAGGAAGGCAGCCTCCAGATTGTCCCGTAGAAAAAGGACTAGGCATTTCCCTGGGGCTCTAGGTGGCAGCACCAGTACCAAGGGTGGACGCTTATTTCAAAAATAAAAGACATCCACGGATAAGACTATCTGAGGGCAGAGCGGGAGGCCTTTGGGGGTAGTGAGCTTTCTGTCACTGAAGGTATTCAAGAAGGGATGGAGTGAGAACTTGGAATTATGTCCAATGACCGTTGGATCCTTTCCAGCCCAGAGACACGATGAATCAGTCACTCAGGGCAAGGAGAAGAATGGGGCGGCATCAGCTGGGCAGCAGCATTGTCAGGGCCCTGGAGGGAGAGCACCCCCCTACCCCCATAAGAAATCTCTCCAAGGACAGTAATGAGAGGCCGGGAGCTCCTTGCCCCTGGCAGGTAGCTCTCCCTTCTTGGTGGGTGTGTGTTGAAGCCCTTGGGACCTGAGTCAGGGTGCTGAGCTGAGACTTCCTGCAGTGGCCTTTTCCTGTTTTCTGGGACCACTTTAGAGCTTGACTGCCTTCCCTTTGTGGGTAGGCTTTCATCCACCACATTCCCTCCTTGGCTGCTGGCATTCTGGATATCATTACATGTCTCCAGACTCCCACCATGCCTCTTTTCCTGCATTGTGAGGATGAGTCACCCAGGAAGTCCCCTCTTCCCGACCCTCGCCCAGGCCTGCCAGCTCTAGCGAGCTCTTTGGAACATTGAGTTCCTCAGGGCTGAGTTTTCCCTTCATCTCCCACTGTATCCCTACCCCTACCCATCCCCACCCCCCAATCACCATCAGTACCACACTTCCTTTCCCAGCTCAGACTTAGGGCAATGAGTCGTAGTTTTGCTTTGACTAGAAAGTTGGGCAGCACAGCTCCTGGGCTCAGGCTGACTCTAGAAGTAGGCCTAGCTGGGTCAAGCCCAAATGCCTAGTGTCCAGCCTGCATCCCAATACTGTGACCACTGACTAGGTGTAGGGCCACTGGAGAAGGGGACGAAGCTGGGTCAGAAAGTCAGACAGGCAAGCCGTGGGCCTGCAGATGTCTGCAGTGGAGGGAAGTGGTGGGAGGTGATGATCCCCAGGTCAGCATTGCATGCTTGTGTGTGTGTCCTGGGCAGCAGGGAAATTGGGCTGCTGGGGATACATCATAAATGAGTAGCCAAGTATGAGCTGGTGCTCCTGCAGCTGGAACGTGCCCTTTGGGAAAGAGGCATATGTTTGCTTCCTCTAGGTCACAGGAAAGTTGGACCACCATCCTGGCCTGTCTGGTGGGAGGCCACATGCAAATCTTGGGAACTTTCCTGTCTTCTCCAAACCCTGGAGAAGCTGCCAATGGTCTCTAAGGCTTCCCTTTCTGTTTGAAAAACTTTGCCAATTTCAGCCTCTTCCTGACAGCAGGGGGTACACTGGCGAGTTTCCTCATTTCTAAGGCTCCACCTGGCAGCAAAGGAGATGGGGAGAGGGGAATTATCCCAACTGGTGAGATGCTGAGCTGGGCTGTGATCTCCCCAGGATCCAGTGATGTCTGCTGACTGGGAAATCTGGATGACGTGACAGGGTGTTACAGGGTGACTAACAAGAGAAGATAAAGGGAAAATGCTGTACTCCAAATGCTCTGGACCCCATTAACTGAGAGGTGGGTCTCTAAGCTGGAGACTCTCTCCTGCTTCCTCCTCTCCCCAAACATAGCCTACCTTGGAGGCTAAGAACTATGGAAGCATGAGGATATTTCTATGGGCAATGTGAACAGTTCATTCTCCCCTTCCTCTTGAACTTGTAATGTGACTTCACGGGTCTGTTTTTGACAAGGTCCTTGCAGCTGAAATACCCAGTCTGTCTCACCTTAAATAAATGATATTCTGAGGACCCAATGCACTGTCTCCTCTTCCCCTCCCCCCCCCCCCCCCCCAGTAGTTCCTCCAGCTCAGGTCCATGTAGAATCAGAGAATATTCAAGCTGGAAGGGATTTTGGGAATCATCTCAGCACGTCTATGCCTATGAATTGCCCGGATATTTTGTGAAAATGGATTTCTGGTGTAGTAGGCCTGGGGTGGGGCCTCTGAGGCTGTGTTTCTCACAAGCTTCCAGGTGAGGTGCCTGCTGCTGATCAGAGAACCCACTTAGGGTAGCAAGGATCGGGTCCAATGAAGTCACTTTGCAGATGTGAAAACTCAGGCCCAGAAGGCTGAAGTGATTTGCCTATGTCAGAAATAGAACTCTGGTCTCCCCACTCCCAGTCCATCATCGTCTTTAAAAACAGCCTCTCTCCATTTTTTTGCTGCCATTCCTGCTCAGGCCCAGAGTTCTAACATAAACATAACATTTTCCTGGTTGCATGAAAGAACCCTTGTTCCATCAGAGCCCCTTGCTTCACAGCCTGCATTTTCACCATCTCCAAAGGGGTTTTTCAAGTTTTTTATTTGTTCTGACTTACGCGGACGCTTCCCCCTCTCTGCTGGAAATGTTAAAAATCATTTTTACCTCTCTCTCTCTCTCTCAAAAAAAATGTGTGCTGGGCATCTTTTAGACACGACAATTTTAGTTCAAGGCTGGAGAGCTGATGCTGGGTTAGATCCACTTGGCATTCCCTGCTTCTGGATGCTCGGTGGAGAGGTCCCAGAAAGGTTCCCTGTGTTTCTCTGCCACCACCTGTCACCTCCCCACAGAGGCCAGGCTAGTGCTTCCAACGACACCTCAGTTTCCCTGACTCTCAAATAGATATTCTTAAACCAATGGCCACATGGCAGTGCAAGGGCCAGGGCGATTCCCTGGAGGACGAGGAATGCCACGGACTGGCTTAGGGCCAGTAGGAACTGGTTTGAAAATCCAAGGAGGTCTCCACTCTCTGTCCCCTCCTGCTGGTGGGAGGGCAAAATGCCAGTCTGGGGACAAGGCCATAATGGCGACAGGGGGTAGAAGTCTCACTGAGACCAAGGGAAGGCGGAATGTGAGGGGAAGTCGGGAAAACTGCCTTTTATAGGCATGTTCTTTTCCTTCTTTCTTTTTCTTCTTCCACGTTTACTCGGCAGGACAGTTGCCACTCTCAGGGGCCCAGCCTGTCCGTGCCTGCGCCTGGGCAGGCCGGTGGTACCCGCATACCCCTTCCCCCATCTCGCCTGCAAGTTGCATGACCTGCATCGGAATCCACAGGGGGGCGGGGGAGAATCCTTTCAGATACTGGATGCAGTTGAATTCAATGTCCTTTGCTTCCTCGCCTGCCGCCTGCCCGTATCCAAGCCCGGGGAGGAGAGCCCAGCTTTCTTCTGGGTGTGAATGCTGTAGTGTGTCCGCTTGCTCCAACTCCACTAACCCTTTCTTCTCCTTCCTGACGGCGAACGCTCGGGTTTTCTCAGCAAACAACTCACACTTGGCATCTTTACGTTTTTTATTAA